>AXCM01006529.1:0-15282 GCA_000473375.1 Anopheles culicifacies
AAAGCGCCACAGCGTCGTAGAGGTACGGCGGTGCGCTGCTTAATGCATAATCACATCATAAATTATTATAGAGTGAATATTTTTCATCTCTTATCTGCTTTAAAAAGCAGCTTGGACGGTACTGTGGTGGCACACGCTCAACATTAACGACTAACGGAAGAGATGTCCGGGACATTTCTATGTTCTATGCCTGGCCGGAGGTTGTGTTGTGTGAGGATTTCTTTTTCACTTCGTTCTCTCTCTCTCTCTCTCTCTCTCTCTCTCTCTCTGTGCATATGAGTATGTCTCTGATAAAGGCCTCTTAAAATTTAAGAACAACAAAAAACAAAACACCAACCCGCACCACATAATCATATTTTACAGCGCTCATCCACAATCTGCTGGCATATATGTATGCGAGCGCTATGTGCATTTGTCCGTGTCTCAAAATCAAGATCATCGTAATGTTTCGTGCCACACAGGAGCTCCCGAAAGAATGGTTTCGCGTGTTTCGGTTGGTTTGGTTGCGATAAAAACTTTACCACCGCGCGGTCGCCTCGAGGAGTCTCGTCGCAACCGTAACATGATAGCAAACTTTCTCGAAATTATTTCCCTCCACAGTGAGCAGTCACGGGGCGGGCTTGTTTCACGGACGGGAACCCCTTGAAAGAGGTGATGAAATGCTGGTGCTTTATAAATATATACATTTTTTTCTCTTCCCACTCAGCGCTCAGCGATGAAGATGAAGCTTCACATTGCCAACATTCTGGCGCTTCACTGATACGTTTCAGATTAAAACGGAAGGGTTTCAGTGTCGGTGTGCGGATGAGTGGCGGAAAAGGGCAGAACGATGGGAAAAGTTTAACTAGTCGTTTTTCGAACGTTCATTTCCGGGCGCTTTAAGTAAGGAAACGCGCTTGACAATGTGCGAGTGTTTTTGACAGCGAAAATAAAGTGTGACATTATTTATGTTTCGCTAACGCTAGGTTTTGTGCCCGCCACAGTCGACGTATAAACGCGACGGAAGGCACACATTGCGATGGGTAAACATTGAGGCTTTTCTTGAGCATTAATGCAAAACTATGAAACAGCGAACTTGTGTGTGTGTATACGCTGGAGATAGTGGTGTTGGTGATGGTGTGGCAAGATTTTTCGAATGAAATTAGTTTCGGTTGTTAATTAGAGGTGATTTATGATGCGCGTTACCATGCCGTGCAGCATATCGTATCGGTGGTAAATAGTGTTCCACTAGGGGTATAGTTTATACGTGTGACAGCATAAAATTCATTCGCCTACCAGCTTCTGTCAGGAGCGCACAGAAGTTTATGGTTTGGCGCTGCGTACAATCTTATTTATGGAATCATTTAGATAAGAGCGCGCACCGTTATTGATTGGAATGAAGATGATGGTGGGAGTGGGTGCGTTGATAGTTTGGTGAGACATATTTGTTCTTTAGAGAACATTTTGACATCATTAAGATAAAGGAGTGTCTAAATTGATGGATCTAGTGATTATGTTTGATTTTTTAAGTTGATACTACAAACAATCATAAAATAATCGTGGTTGATAGATAGGAGTTTTAATAGATCCCTTCTTGTTTCACTTCAAATATATGCTTATACGTGGAAGGATAAAATCGTGACTTTTAAACACTTGAAAGTGTACGCACACACACTGTACGAACGAACTTTTCCAAAGTGTTCGCGTTCGTGATCAACATGCGCTATCAAGGGCTGATACGCGAACGGTGTCAACAATTTGTTGATCTTTAATATAAAGCTAATCTTTGCACGTGGAGAAGGATTTACAGAAGAGAGTTGAAGCATATCTGCACACACTCAAACAAATTCCGGACGGTTCATTTGGCTCGACTTCCTCCACGAGTGGGTGGCACTTTCGTAAGCTTTTAAAGATGAATGTAGGGTATCAGTTTGATGGAGAGTTTTTCATTGATGAATATGGCCACCCAATCTCATGAGTTGTGGTGAAAGTTCGCAACTCGCACAAAGTCACGTTCGGTGGAAAACTTTCAGTACCGGGCGAATTTGTTTCCCTCCATACACCTTCTGCACTTGGCACGAGTTAGCGTATCCAACCAAATCGGTCGCTACCGCGATCACATTTGACACATTCCATACGCATCCCGCATTTGAATATTGCGGTTGTAGCAATGCTTTCATGTGTGAAAAAAGTGTCGAGTGATTTTCGGGGCGCAGCGAAAAGTCCGACCGGCCAAACTCGTCCGTGCTCGAACGCAATCGAGTAGCAGCTATCTGTCGTATCAGATGTACGACCGAGACATGGCCATGCGTGATTTCGGGTACGGGTATGAATGAAAGCTGTTTGACTTTGGGGAGAGCGTTCGAATACCGACCGCAGCCACTTGCGATACGATGAAGCACCAGGCGTCTCCATCGGGGCCGATGTGAAGCTTTCCAGTCATCATCATGAAGTTTTAATTCACTCTGCATTCGGTTCATAATTCATGAACACTTTTCCAACCGGAGAGCCGTGTAAAATGATGATGGTGTGGAAAGTTGGAACGAACGAACTGATTGCTGCATCAACCGCAACGTGAAGGTAGGATAAGTACCAGATAAAAGATTTCGATTGCAGTCGGGAATATATCATTCTGTGTACGGTGGGTGAGATTGTGGGTAAATGTGTGTATGAGAGGGTTCACTTAGTGAATGAAAATACCGGCGATATCTTATGTCGCTGTACGCAGACTTTAAACAATGCAACGCTCTTTGCAACTATGTAAAACTAATTAGAATGATGTTGGCAATCGTTCGAGCAGAGTCGGTTTGCTGATGTACATGCATTGTCACATTTGTACGATTTGTTTTTCATTCGTCAATGTTACACAAGTATCACCATAATTAAGCAAATGGAAGCTAAGATACATTGACATGAAGCGTAAACGTTGACGTAGTGACAATGGGACTGGAAACTGTAAAAGTATTGTTGACGAATGAATGATTGCTTTGCTTGGATGCTTATCATATGCAGTGACAAACGGTGAATCAATAATGTTCACTCGAATGGAATGTTTTGTGCTCTGTTGTAACTACAATCAGGAAATCAAAGCTTTTAAGTATCAGTCAACATATGACTGCAGGGAATTAATAAAAGAATAAATGCATAAGTGGCATAGCCTGGGATAAACTATCGGAACAAAACATGCTCTCATTGACTTGATGACTGTTGATCTGGGGTCTAGGCAGTAGTTTTACAGGATGTCTGCCTTATGTTGGTGTTGTGTATGATATTGCTCTAAGCGTGGAAGGCAATTTCTCAAGAAAATGGAAATTAAATAAGGTCCATCCAAACCGGGCATACATGTGACATGGAGCGATATCGAATTAACTCTTAATCGTGATTCTCGTGTTCTCGGTGTAGATCTACATGCCACACTCTGCCACTCAGCGTGACCACTTGGGAGTGCGCCGCAGATACTAAGAAGCGTACGGAATGTTCATTTGCTGGTCGCAGCTAATAGCACATCATATTTCAGTCAGCATATTGTCATGAAGGAAAGCTGAGCCATGCATTATTACTAGCTAGTGGGATTACATCCTCGCAACATAACAGACAACACAAAAATGAATACGCGGGTGAAATTAACCTACACCCTTTGGCTGTCCTCGATTAGCTGGCAAACTGGTCCGATCCGTTCCGATAAACAAAGATGCCAAATCACATTTAACACTCCCCTTCCCTTGGCTGGAAGTCGATGGACTCGATGGTCCTTGGGCTTTGACTGCAGTGTGTCGTACTGTCGCGTCAGACACTCGACTGTCCGGTACAATTTATACAGCTAATCTCATTACTCAAGTGGAAGAAAATAGTGGAACGATAAGCCGGCTCGAAACGAAACCGATGCCAACCATCTTCAGGAAACGATCGGAGATGACAGTGTAGATGGTTGGGGGGGTGAGGCCAGATGCAGCTTTTCGGGGGCAGAAGATAGCTAAGCCATCTTTCTCCCTTTCCTGAGCTCCAAAGGGCATGGAACAGCAGATCCTGTCAGTGTACCCAAAGCAGCTATCTGGTGCTTTCCGAAACATACCGCCTTATTACGGTAGATCGTCCTTTCTCCATTTCGGTTGGCTGCATTGCTACCAAAGGGGGCCAATTCTCTCTGCATCTGACCGAACCTATATCAGAGCAAGTGAACTCCATTGCAAACTTCTCGCACATTCGTTTGCCGGTAGAAAATTCCTATTTTTCCAGCTAGTAAACAAAACCAATGAGGCCAAACTGAATAAAAAAAAAAACCCTGAGAGAGAGAGAGAGAGAAAGAAAGAGAGAGAGAAACAACCACAAACCATTTGTTGTGTCCGAACTATCTTCTTAAGCGCTACTGCTCGGAGTTGAACAAATATACACCCAGCGTCCGTGGCACACCCATGCTCTGCATTAGAAGCTGCAGCCATATTAGAGGATATGCAATAAATTAACGTATTTTCCGGCCGATTGATCTTGTTACTCTTGGGTGGTAGCAAATATTGCAAACATCTACGCTTCACCTACGATCCCTAACACTAGCAGGTGTGGATAGGAAGTGGGAAAAAACAAGCTCAGGCCACAAATCCTGTGGCGTGCGGTTGGTCCCTTCTCGACCACGGCTATCTGATTTTAAAAGCATTAAAACTCATCCGTTATTATCGGTGCTAAGCTTCCGTATGAGAGAGAAAGGTAGAAAGGGGAGTGGTGAGTGGGAAGTGGTATTGAAAAAGGGTAAGATTTTCCGGGCGGTAAATCCGTAACTTTACATCTCATGACCAAGATGGAGGATAGCCAGTGTTAGTATATTACGAAAACTTATTAACCACGTCTGAGCAGAAGATGCTTAGAGATATATGGCCTTGTACGTGTGGAAGGACAAAAGAGGACCCTATATAATGATGAACTTTGGGGGACCAGTCACTCGTCAGGCTCCGATGGATATGTCATACGATTGACACCGGACAACCGAATCCATTAAATCAGTTTAGCCCTTTAACATTGACAAACAGTCTACTCTTAGGCTTAAACGAATATTTCTTTACAGTCTGTTTAGAGTGCTTTTTAAAACATATAATTTCAAAGTTTTTGTTAGTAATTTTTCCAGCTTTAGATTCTGCTGTTTTAACAAATTTTTTAAGTTAAAACCATTTTTTTAAATTAAAGATACATTGATTAAATATAGGTGTGTTACAGGGTTTTTTTTATTCCTATCCCTAATGATATAAGCATCTCACAATACAGCAATTCCATGCTGTGCTTTGGGAGTTGGGCAATTTCGTTCTCCAATCCCCCGAATCTACGAAGAACATTTATTAGAGTTCAGAAATAATTTTCCATATTCAATTAGGCAAACTTGTTTGATTAAAAGTGCAACGTTACTGTACACATTGGCCAGTGCTTTGCTGTAAAGTTTTCTCATTGTCCATTGATAGTGCGGCTTGGTAATCGATAGAAAACTATTCCGCAGCTAAAAACCTCGTAGTTTCATATAGTAATTCTTTTAATTGCACTTTAGTTTGCACATAGTTTACAACGGATCGGAACAAGCACTCGTACAGCATGTTTGTTACAGCGATTTTGCAAGCTGCTACAACACATTCAAATACCGAAGCAACACAATGCGATGGCGGTAATAAACCCTTTTTTTCCCCCCTGACAAGGGATGGGGTGGTATTTCTCTGCTGAGGGTGGTGGTGGTTAATGTTTGAGTTGGGTCAAAAGCTAATCGAGCGAACGAACGAACAACAGCACAACGGACGCTACCGTTGCTAGCCAGCCACCGGGGTCCGTCCGTCCGATGGACTAAACTTCTTTTTGCTCTCTGGTATCGTAACTGGTTCACTGAGCCGGAACTAAAATAAACCGTTCCCTTAGGGGGGTGAGCTGCACGTAGTTGATTGGTAGAAGCTGGGTGAGTGTGAGGTTAGTGTAATTTTATGTTGCGGATTGGAGGTGAAGATTCTTAACCCCCGGTTGCCGGTTTCTTGCACCGATCTCCATTGCAGTTCATCTTACATCGATTTGTGCTTGTTCCGAACATGTGGATAACTATAAAACAATGAGCGCAAGGGTGGCTTAGGATGTGGTAGTTTGTTTTTCACTCCTTCTTTTTCGTTGACCCTGTACTCAATTTAATGTTTCGGAAGTAGCATCCCTTTGGCCATTCGTTCTCCAAAAAACAGAGCGTTTACTAGATCTTGGTTCCGAGACCGAGTTGGGAACCGGTTTAAAAGCTCGATCACGCGCGGATTACATCGTGTAGCAGCAGCAGTTGGCAACAGTTGGCTGACAATTCTTGCGCTCTTTCAACGGGTGTATGTGTGTAGTAGGAAATTTTAAAATCCCAACAAAACGGAAGAAGGCATGGCTATTGGGCCGTAAGGGACACCGCCCACTTTATCTTTATTGTCACCACGAGAGTCATCGGCAATGGGTACGTGCATGCGGGATGGGGACGAGTGGTGATTTTTTTGTTAACGAGAAGGATTTTATTTTTAATCCTTTCAAATTCCCCCATGAGTTTGGGGGGCACGGAGGAGCGGCAATCGGTGAGATCGGTGGAACCGGCCCACGGGAGAAGGTGAAGGATTCATTTAAAAAGGATTAGAGGCAGAAAGTTTTTACCCCCGAGTACACCGATACGCCCGTTGAAAGGAGAAACAGCATTCATTAAGCCGGATGGGACTGCCACTGGTGGTGTATGGATATGGTGCTACGTTTTGTTAGTTTAGGTTCCTTCAACCGGGTGGGTGAGTGGGTGAGTGGGTTGAGTGTTTAATATCATGTCTTAATTATCTTTCATTGCGTTTCGAGCCGAGTGTTGTTGGAGAGAATATCGTACAGGGAGACGGATTTTTTGTTTTGCCTTTGTGTTGTGAAGATTGAGAGAAGGCGTGTGTAAAAGTTTACGACACTTGTTCAACATGCACATGGATGATTATCTAAGATACTTTGAAGACACCTTAATGTCACCTATGACATTTGAGAGTCATCCCTTTTTGAGCTTATTTAAAGTGACGGTTGATGGTGTGCTTTTTAAATAAACATATTACTTTTACTATTTAAGGTTTAAGGTATACGAAATATCAAGTTTTAGTCTTCTTTAGCATTATTTGAGGGACATTATTTTAGTTCTTCGGTAACCTTCAGGTGGAAAATTCTTTAACATCGCTCTTAGCTTTTTGATTATGTTTTGGAGAACAATTCGTAGTTAAAAAATCGTTTAAAAATGAATTATAGTAGAATAGGTGAATAAGCCTGTTTAGTTTATGTCAATTATACTAGCAAAACAGAGTCATACTAATTAGGAGTGGACTTACGAAAAACTTTTGTTTAATTACTTACGAAGCAAGACGCAACCACAACCATTAAGCTTATCGTATCCCTTCCTACGCGAGCGTAATGCATTGAAATGTACTTGAAAGTAGTAATTTTTCTTTTTTGTTATTATTTATTTTCAATCAGCCTTGCTTATCCGGTAGTTGCCTGCTCCATTATTCAAGATTGCTGCGTTGCCCAGCAGCAAAACGAGGAAAGGAAAGCGGGAAAGTTTCCATAATCAGTGCAAGAAAATTACAAGAAACAGGAAGCCACCACCGTTAAGCGGGTTTGCATCGATTAGCTCCCGGCATCGGGGTCAATCAGTGTAATTTTTTCCTGTCCATTGTCCTGTATCCGGTTCTGCATTTGCTCGGCATATCGAACGACAGGAATCGTTCCGTGCACCGCTAGTACGACTAATTGTTTCAGACCGGTGCCAGTTTTTCGCCGTACGCTTTCGCTTTTAATCCCATCGGCAGAGTTGGCAGATCCTTCTAACGTCACTAGTTCCTCATTAGTGTTCGCTGCCCGCGGTGTGGAGAAATTCCGTGCAGCGATGGTAACACGGATGAAAAAAAGCAAGTAAAAATAAAAAAGGGGAAAGTATATACAAAGGATTAGTTGTACGAATGAAAGCTTGTGCATGAGGGAATGCAAAAGTGCACTAGAATAACTTTACAGAATGCACAGAAAGAAAGACACGAAAGAAAGGATCGCATTTTGAAAGGGACAGGGATGGGGAAAGAGGGAGAGAGGGAGAGAGAGAGCAGGAGTTTTTTAATTATCTCAGCATTATGGGTGAATTACACAATGCGCTGAAGGAAGTGTTGGTAGAATTCCGATGTGGGTGAAGAGAAAGTTATACTTGGGGACAGAATCGTTTTTCCTCCACTTCAGGGTGGTCCAACAAAGGCAGCATCAGCAGTTGGCCTAGTGACCTTGCAACAATATTAAAATGGAACACACAATGCTTACTGCTGGCAAAAGAAGCGCACCCATTTGTTGCGCTGGAAAACACTCTTCACCGTGAAAGAGGCTCCGCTTTCTCCAATAGGAATTATGGGCGCTTACAAGCCTACTCACCACAGCACTTGGAGCGCGAAATCTTGAACAACGCAACAGCTACAATGGGCCAGTTGTTCGAGTCTCTTGTAAAATCTTTTGAAACTGTCTACTAAGCACGGGAACCGAACCGATGGTTGAAAGATGCGAGCGAAAAGATAAGCCCCTTCTTTTGCAATGAGCAATGCGCAGAAAATCGGCAGTACGAGTGCGGAAAGGCTACTCAAAATAAACCAAAAAAAAGAAAAAGCGGCGCATCCGTTCGAGATGAAAGGAGGCGACTTTCGTTACCGTTACCCACACCCAACCCAACGGCACCCGAGTGCCGGAATAGAAAATGGCAGACGAAACCATTAAATGCGGATGATAAACGAAAGTTAAACAAAGGACTTAAAACTTTGCCCATTGTGTGCGTGAGTGTGCTGGTGTGCCTAGCTGTAGAGACCAAGAGCTTTTAAGCTTTTGCTCCATGCCTATCCAAGACAAATAGGCCAATGGCAGTTGGATGTTTTAGAAGCCGGGTGGGTCTTTGGCCGTTCCTGTGTGCATGAGTGTGACAGTGAACTATCGTTTCGCTTGCTTTCCTTCAAACGTTCTCCTTTTCTTGCTTTATGCCACAATTTGTTCTTTTTGTACGATCCACTTATGAAATGGCATTTTTCAAGGAAAAGCTCCAAGAAGTGGTAGGGAACTTCTAGCTGGATTCTGTTAGCTATTCGATTTTAAAGTTTTGCTCAGATTTTATTTCCCCCATACTGCCTGCCTGCCTGTCTTGTAGGCATTGAGGCGTTTGAAATAGGAGGAAAATTAAATCAAGTAATAATGTTTGGTTCGACATTTCACTAAGTAATGTGGCATTGGGTAGCTACTGCTGGGAAAAGTTTTCCGTGGCCTAGTTTAATTGATTCAATGCATCGTCTCGGTTCAGGGTGGAATAAATTTGAGAGCAAGCTAGAAAACTCCGCATCATATTTGGGCATTCTTTTCAGCTGGGAAAAGTTTTATTGATATTTTGAAGAAGCTAAAGTTGGCGTTTTTCGGACAAATCCTCCAACGAAAGTTCGCTGGTGAGTGCTGCTAGAACTTCTTAGTTAGAAATCCGGTTAGCGTAGGATTTAGCGTTTAGAAATTGGAGCGCATTATATGATATCAGAACTTTTTTTTAAATCTGATCCAAAAGAAAAGGCCATTTCTTGAACTCATACCCTTTTCACCTTTCGTGCAACCGAGGATCATCATGGAGGACATCAGCTTTTAACCCCTGCAAGTTGGATGTAGCACGTCCTCTGGGGACTAATGCTAGCATTAGTGTAATTTCGTACGGGCAAGCTGCAATGTACCTATTAGAGGAAACTTACTCACGGTGGCAAAATTAGTCATCATTATGCAAGTTGTACACAGCAAAGTGCAGCAGTCGCCAAAAACTTACCCTTCCACGAGGTTTGGTATAATAATGCTTACAACGCAACGCAATAGCGAGCAGAAACATGTTAATTCTGGCTAATGGATCCTAGGTAGCAATAGGTAGCAGTAGGTAGTGTGAACCTTTTCGCATTTTCTTTAGCGCACGTTGATCCCTTGCCAACGAGTGATGAACGGGCGATTCGGGTGTGGTTACTCCCCGAGGGTTCTGTGTGATAGTTTTCCATAGGAACTGTACGTGAGGACACAATGCTTTTCACACCTGCAACATCTCGGTTGCGGTTTCAAAGAATTTGCTGGTGGAAATGTTAAATAGAATTGATAAATTTTACACCACCCAGCACGGTGACTTTGGTGTGGTGAAATGGAACCTTGACGGTGCGTCTTGAGCAGGTGTAACGGAGTCGTCCGGGTAATTGGCTACCCGAGCGTCCTGCAAACAAGCCCGTGTTTACACCAACGAGGTGTCATGTCCCGGTGGAGCATGTCAAATTTCATTTGCTATACATACGTCACGGTGCGCCCGAAAGGAAATAGAAGCATCGTTGGGTAACTCACTGGCAAGGCAGGTTCTTGCTGCTCGGGTGTCGAAATAACATCAGACCGGAACTATAACCGTAAAGCGCATTGTAGCGGGCACTCGCACTCGTGCTGTTAACTCATTTCTCACCGTACACTATCACCCGGAAGGGCAAATTTCCCAGGACACTCATCAATAGTGTCAGCAGAGCGTGCTAAACCACCGGACGCCTGTATTATTAGTGCCCGGGCCCGATACACATGGCGCCGACTAAAGACACCCCATAGCAGCTCCAGAGCCTAGTTTGACTTCTTCCCAAAACGGACATACCCACCTTCTTCCCGGGTGCTCTGTTGACTTTAAGCCGTCATGTACTTTTTGACCTCACACTCCTCCGTCCCGGGAACAGGTTGAAAGTTTTACCCGGTAGCCTTAAGCACGCCGGTGGAAGGTGCCACAGTAGCCGGCGAAACGGTTCCACAATCTCCTGAAGGCAATTCAAACTTTCCAACAGCAGCTAGCGTGTGTGCAGTGAAATTTGTAGTATGTGCAAATAGCTTTACCGCTTCGGCTTGGGTGAAGCAGGCACCGCCGAGAGTTGGTGTTCTTTATGCACGTATACATCCACCCTGTTGGCCCACATGCACTTACGCCATGGGTGGCCCGAAGGAAGAAGCTCATTAGAAAACACAACAGAAGCTGCTCGAAGCTGGGCAAAAACGGGAAAACGGTTGGCTTGAAAGTTCGTTCCACACTCGTCGAGTGGAAGGTTACTTTTCACACAACACGAAGGTGTGGTAGAACATATGCAAGTTTGTACCATTTGCCGACTCAACTCCCACCGGAGATGTAGAGAAAGTTGGGCTTTTTTATTGTTGTGGAAAAGTGACATAATTTGCACCGTTTGGACGATACGCTGGCCGGATGTCGGTTTCCTTTTGCTTGGGGTTTTTTAGGGTGACTTTTAACTTCTTGCACGATTGAACCGAAACTGGCATCATGGAATCGTTCAGTGTGGTAAATGTATGCATCTCGCACACACAACGTCTTATCAGTGAGTAGAACGAAATGAAGCAAAAACCCTTAACTTAACAATCGGTTTTCGTGAGAGCGGTGCAGTGATTAAAGTGCAACTTGTGTTATATTTAAGTTTTTGTCATTTTTCTTCACGGGAAGCAAGAATCTCAGCACCGAATACACAGTATTGCATAGCTTCGGGTGAAACGCTTTCTTCCCAAGTGTCGACAAGAAGCTGTTAATGGTTAACCAAATAGGATTAAAGTTCTCTCGCTTTCTCTCGGAGAAACTTTGGCAGTGTGGCATAGTATGAAGTTCTTACCACGATGATATGGTAAGGAATTATGTTAAGGACAACAAGAAGAAACCGTAAAGAGCACACTTGTGAGGTTTGTGAAGATGTGAATTTGATTGATGAATAGCAGCTGATTTCGTGTGAACGTTTTGTGTTCGCTGTTTGTGTTCGGGAGCTAAGTTAATCAAAGCGAAACCTACACACACCCAGTTGGCACGAGGATAGGGGAAAATGTAACAGTAAAGTTCATTGATAACGAAGCCAATAAATGTCTTTCAAGTCAATGTGCATTTATTTTTTTTTTCAGATTGAACAGTGCAATAAACGCACAAAGCATCTAATGACGTACTTACTTGACGTCATAAAAGTACATTCAAAGTGCTGATGCAAAGGAATGCATTTCCTTCCACTACGTGATGTGTCTTTGATGTCTGATGTGGTTGTTGCACGTTCAGATGCATGGTGAACTGACAATGTTCAATTCCGATTTTACTTCCACTATTGAATTGATTTGCTATTCACGAGCAATGTTTGTCGGTATGCTATTTGATCATTTCACCATGTCGTTGCACTTTTGGTACGTGCTAGGTAAAGGAATGTCCTTTACGCTGTGGATGAGATAACGTGAGAAATTCCACAGGACAGATTTTTATTTTCGACTGAGGTGACGTTTACAGATAACAGGTCCTTTACCCTGTATTTTGTGGCTTGATTTACATCTTGTTTTTTGTTAATATTTTTAGTTTTGTTTAGAATAACATATTTTTCAATATGACTTTATCTTTGTTTTTAAGTATTTATTGTACATTCCAATTTGTCTCTTCGGGGCTAGTATTTATAATTATTTTTCCATCAATTTCTTAAAAGATGACAATTTTTAACGCATGTGAAATATTTTCATTATTCAAAATAAATAAATCTCACACGTGTCCCGACAAAATCATCATGTCCTTTTGACTTCTTCAAACACTTTACCATCAAACCGGTGTCGGCATTACCGACCGGTGTACACCCCGAAATGCTATTCAAACAAGGCAGCAGGGTATGTTTGTCAGAAAATAAATGCATTAGTTCCACCGGATAGCAGCGTAGCTGCATTTGCTCAAGTGCACACCATCACGGACGGACATGAGAAGCATTCGAATATCCTTAATGCATCGGTACGCTGTGTAAGTAGCAAATGGGATACGTACGTAAAAATCTGTTCTCAAACTTCCTCCTCCAAACGGGGACGTCGAATATCCTTGGCGAATGAGAGGATCTTTTTTTAAAATCCATTAACGTGCTTATCTTTTAGTTTTTCGTCTTACTTTCGGACTCTCTCTCCTTCGCCTTCCCAAAAGATACACAATCAAGAAGCTTTCGAATGAGAACTTCGACATGTTAGAAGCGTATCGTGCAGCGTTACGTAAACATGAAGAAACTGTGTCTATTTATCTGGAGCCCTATCTGTAACCGGCAAACCGAATGCCTAGCCCAACGCACTGATTGAGTAACAATGATCGTTTTGCTGTCCTTACATGATGATGCATTACCGAACCAGGGTAAGCCGCTTTGTGTTCGTTTATTAATTGTCACAGAGTAGATGGTTGAGCATTTGTGTGTCCGTTTGGCGATGAATATATGCAAAGTTGTCGCATCCTGCGTCGTACAGCTGGAGTGCTCTTTAGTCGATTGGTTCCGAACGGGCTTGATGCTCACTGTTCACCGTTCGGATTGTTGAATGGTAAGAGATTTGTAGAAATCTGTTTATCGTCATCGGTAATGTCACCTTCCTGTTGTCGGCCTGGCTGACCCAGAAGGATGCGAGTAGCACAACCAGTACGAGGCTGTCCGGGTGCACCGGTTTGGTTGGTTGGACGGTGTGATACTAAAACCGTAATTTGCTTAAGCTTAAACGGATTAATTCATAAACAACCCGTCGAGGCAGTTGGGTCCGGTGCTTATTTGCGCTTCCGGATGCTTCGTAGGACACCGTTGACGATGGTGATGTTGATGATGATGATGATGATGGTTCGTTAGAAGAAGTAGTCGTCACCGTGGCGCTGGCGCTGGCATGTAGAAGAAGATTGTTCCGGACGGTTTAATTCGATTTTAAGCAATCGACCCCAAGCCTCAAACCTCAACCGTTGAAAGATGGTTGCGGTTGTACGGTTCGAAACGGTTCCCCAGCGCAGCGTTGGATTTACTGAGCCGACTGCGAGAACAGGGGCACTAATTCACCGCATGATGGAAGTTCAGAACGAGCCGGTCGCCGCACAGCGATGTTCATCACCTTGGTGGTTTTTGCGAGAACACAGCTGCACCTGGCAAACTTGCCAGTACATGGCGCCCGTCCGGCCAATCGTGCGTTGACGAGCGTCTTGGGGTTTCTGAGCAAAAATTTCTGATTCAATTAGAAAGTTCATAAATTCCCGCTCAATAGTAAATGGTAGCGCACGGTAAACGTGATCTTGCGCCGGTAAACGTGAGCTCGTTTTCAAAACTTACGGGCAGAAGGGGATGGAAATAAATTATTTGCAATTAACTCAGACAGGGCGAGCAATCTGCAGCAGGCAGCATTTGATTGGGAACTGGAAAAAGTCATTTGGAAATTGATAAATTACAGCAAATAATGACCGTTACCTGGTTCGGTGTCATTTGTGTAGGAGTTGATGTGTGTTTTTTTCGTTTCGTTTTCATTCGTGAATGTGCGTGTGGTAAGAAAACTTGCTCCATGGATGACCACCAGAGCTAGGTGGGTGATAGCGCAAATGCAAACTTAGCACGGAAAGACATTAGAAAGAATCATCAGTCAGACGCAAAGCTAAATGGGAGTTGTAATCGAAGGAATTAAAAGGATCAAGTCGTTTGAGTACGTTCATTAGTCTGAAGAGCGGCTTGGTTGGGAGCGAAAGCCATTTGTTAAATGTATAGTATAACTTTAGGCGCTTTTGTTAATCCTTTTGTCAGGCCCTTTTGTTAAACAATTTTATTTTTGTAGTAAGTAGGTGATCATTGGTTTGTTTGTTGCATCTCATTTCGTGTAGTAGAAGCCAAACGTAATGTTAGAAGGATGGATATAATGACAAGTAATGTACCGTTGAGAAGTTACTGGTAGGTTCAATCAACGAACTTTCGCCACTCCTTTGCATCTTTCTGGTAAAAGGACACAAAATACACACACCATACGTCACAGCATCATAATGAATCTCTGATTAGGAGAATCTGTTCTGTTTGTGGCTGTTTACATCACGGCTCTCTCGCTATCTGGCTGTGTACAAGTTCCAGCGTAAATGTTCCTCATTTCCTGAAGCGGTCTTGTCCTCACACTGTGAACATTTTGTAGGCTTCATGCCGGTGAGCTTCATACGAAAGGGAACAGGATTCGCTGATTTCACGTCCTAAAATCGCTTGACCGTCCTTCAGCCAAGTGCTCAGTGCTGTCGTTAAGTGTTGCTTCGCAAAGTGTGATGCGTTGCAGTGGCACAAGTGATGGTGTTGGTGACCGGATTGCAGAAACGGCACCCATCCATGGTGGTCACTGCAATGGGTTGGGGAATTATTATTATGGCCCCATTGTTCGGAACATTTTGTGACGGGTAAGCAGCTTACAGCATTGTGGAGACATGCTAAGGCTTTCTGGTGAAGGACAATAGCGGTCGGTTCGTGCGAT
>KI424307.1:9504-20002 GCA_000473375.1 Anopheles culicifacies
AAAGACTTATCTTCACATACAGTAACACTTACCACAGAGAGCTGCTAAAGAGATAACTTCGGAAGAATTCTTAGATGGAGCATGATGTCTTTTCTAAGCATGTTTTTAAAAATTGGTTAGTCAACCCCTTGATCTCTAGGTATAAACTCATTTCTGTGACATTTGTAAACGTTATTTAAACGTAAGAGACTTGCATTTGCAGCTTATATGAAAATATGAATGTAATTTTAGAGTTTGTTTCTATAAAAACGCCATGTAACTGTCGAAATGATTCAACCAATCATTCGTTAGAGCGTCTGATGTTATAATAGAACTCTTAAAACATTCACTATAAACACAATCCAAACGAGCTGACAAACATTAGCAAGGAGTATAAAAAATGCATTTGTAGGTTTGAGCAGTGGCGGCCGCCTAGGGCCCCGCCGTTCAGGCGAATGATCCCAGCCCCCGCCCGCTCACGGTTTGTTTAAAAAAAAAAAAAACAACCTAAACCTAGTTATCCAGGGACCTCAAGCAGTGGTTGATACCGGTGTTGTCTTCGAAAATATTGGGGCTTCTCTCCCCAACGACAGGGCCCCTTTGCCTAACTTAAACTCAAGCATCGTGTGCCCACCCCGGCCAATCCGTACAGAGTAGTTGTAGGGGCCCCAACTGTCTCGCCGCCTAGGGCCCTGCAGGGGCTTGATCCGCCACTAGGTTTGAGAGGTCCTTCGTTGTAAGATTTCACTGTATACGTTAATGAGACGTTGAGATGAGTTTTAAAATTGCCCTACTACTATGGATACTTTTCAAAAATTAAATCAGTTTACACTTCAATCTTCATCTTGTTTGGACGACAAATAAATTCAATCTCCAATAGGTTAAATTGTTCGCTTCAACCATTACCAACCGCTATGAGAAACCCGTTTTTTCTTCCTTCAAAGCTGCGAATCGTCTATTTAGAGCGTCACAGTGGGTGGTTCGATGTATATTTGTTCAGACTTCTCAAAAAACTTGAGACACTGTTGATTGTAAGCAAATACTTGGCAAAATGTATTCCATCAGTTTTTCGTTTGTTGGCTCAACTTACAGCCACCAACCTTCTTGGTAAAATGGTTTCGGTACGCCCCTTAAACCAAAATTTGCCCTAAAACCATCTTATCGGTTGATTTATGCCTAGAATACCTTTCGCCAGTGTCGCTAGCGCAGGTAAATACAAAAAAAAAACCCATTTTCCATGGGATCGTGTTACGCCAGACATTCATCTTGAAGTGCTTTTAGTGCTATTGTTACAGCGATATAATCAGAATTGCTTGACTGGCTTTAATATGTTTTCCTTTGGTAATGATTCATGTTTCAACATCATCTAGAGGGTGGATTCACTTAAGGCACACGGTAAATTTCCATTCTTCAATGCAAATCATCACATGGTTACGGTGACGACCAAGAAATGTAGTGTGAGCTGGAACTAATTTAATTTCACATTGTTGTAGTTACGGTAGAAAGAGTTGCCAGCTTCAATTTCAATTCTCTAAAACAAAAACAAAACAAAGATGTATTATCAGGCTGCATAAAGGTTTATTGTGTTGGAATAGAACGGCTCCATTCCTCTCGTGCTCGTGTTTCAAGTTTCTTGAGACTTTGTACGTGACTCAAAAAATGCCAAGGGCATTGTACGCCACTAGAACGAATCTAGTTGATGGGGTTCGCTGGCAGTATCTTTTTTCGGGTGAGATAAATTTGATATTTCGCCAGCAGAGAGAAAAAAAAACATGAAATGGGACGTAACAATTCAAGGTTACTGTGGAATAAATTGGAAAACGAGCAATGTATCTGACTGTGGCCACTGGAAGGATTGTCTATCTAGCAAAAACGTTAGAGATATCTGTTTGATTCCACAGAAGGTCCTCTTCTTTGGACGTATATTATGCTGCAACACTCGCACTACAGTTTGAGAAAGAAAAACACTTACTTTCATGTAAACGTTCCGTCCTTCTTGGCGGTCCGTATCGTGCGCCATTCGGGGGAGTTCAATAGATGTTGATGGTGGGCTGGCGACAAATCTGAAATTGATACAAATTTCAATTTAATTAATGAGTGTTGAAGGGGGGAAATAAGCTCTTTATAACTTTAACGATAAGTTTCCAGAATTAAATCATACATATTTCATTGGAACATGCGTGCGTTCCTTAAGTTTATGATAAATATTTATGAGCAGACGTAACGATACGGTGGTGCAATAGGAAAAACCAAAGTAAAACTTTTATGCCGCAGTTTCGCGCATTCCATTAAACAACCATGCTTGCGTTGTATCGACTTTTTACCCAAGTATCCCATCATTTTCACCATGCAGCAGACAAAAAAGGACATAACACAGCGTAATTATCACCACATTTATTGCTCCAAAAATGGGCGTGAGCCCATTGATGGATGCTTGGGTCTCTGTTTGCGGTGGGCTCACCGTGATTCACCACACACTCAACCGGATGTTGTACGGATCGACCTTTGGCCATTATTCGCGAGCGATTGAAGATTCCATGCTTTTCGCGTGTTATGGTGTACCCATCGGTGTGGTCTGATTTCCCTAAAGGACGTGGCGGAAATTTAACGAGAGTGGATTACCGGAAACATACAGCCAATTCCTTCGGGTTAGTTAGAGGAGTGCCGCCCATCACGACTCTTCCGGGGGTGCAAGGAAATGGATCAAGAATATTTGTTGTTCAATTTGTTTTCGGGGGCGATTTTCAGCTGCGGTGATGGGTTTTTGTGGATACAATTTATGTGTCTGCCGTGTTTCATACATCCCTTTTTCTTCTTGTGAGTGTAGCTTTTGTGATGATTATCATTCAATTCCTACAAAAAAAAAAAGCTGGATCGAGATGTGTACCCAAGCACGAGCTACCGAATTACACTCTCATGCTATTAGTCGAGAGACTTCTGAGGGTTCTTCCCCGAAACGGTACCACAAACAGGGCAGTAAACGAAGGTTCTATTTTATGGGCACTGTGTAAAACGATCCCGAAAACTGCGACGAGGTGAGGCTATCGTAAATATTGCGTTAGGCAAAAGTTGTTGGATGTTTTTTCTGCTATCACTTTATGGGTCTACCGCTTCCGCAGAAATCGTTAAACCGCATTCGGTGCTCGAACGGTTTAGGGGTGTAAATTTCGGGAAGATGCATTTCCGTTGCACAAAAGCCTGAAATCATTTCGATTCGATTCTAAAATTTTGTATGGCCAAAGAGTTGTGCTGTAGCTTTCATGACCTTCAATTGGGTTCGAATCAGCGCACGTTCAGTGAAAGAATTCATTTGAAATGTTGTGCTCCTGCCCATGACGGATGGATCCCGGTACACCGGTGGATGGGAATATTTATTACCGCAACGTGAAAAGTTAATGGCAGAAGGAAGAGGTTTTTGTAGAATTTTGCCTTTTTTTTTACGTTCCATATCAAAAATGTGAATGGGATCGTTACGTTTAAGAGCTTTCACTGTCGATTTTATTGTGGGTGAAAATGATTTTTATGAACGGAGAAACTTTACTGCGTGCGAAGAGTACATTTCCTTTGTTCAAAATAGAGCATTTTCTTTCATAGTAAGCCGTCCATTGCAGCACGATTCTATTAAACTTGAGCCAATACAGGCCAACTTTAGCGTTTCTAATTAAATATGAAATTACTATCGTCGTGTGCTTTAAGAGTGGAAAAAGTAAATCAATACCAGAAACTTCGTTCCAACTGAGTTCTGGCAGAGTACCGTGCCCGTTATTGTACCGGAGATGGCATCTCGCCAACGGGACTCTATTTGATTTCATGATTGTGAACCGTTCACCCGGTTGCCAAATATTTGCTGACCTGCCCGATCCCTCCCTAGACTGTCCTAGCCGACGCTCCCCGAAAAGATGATCACCTTGACCTTTTTGCGACTATCTACCCGAAGGACGCGTGCCTCCGTTATCCAGGGATCGATATTTTTGCGATGAGCCAAAGTTCTTGAAGTATCATTAATTTTGCCATTTTCATCTATCTCTCGCCCGAAAGCCACAACACTTGACTCATACCCTCATGGCACGCCTTGCCCGAATCGGTCCTAGTGGTAAGAATTACTAAGCTCAACAATCCATTCTCTAACCGGCGATAAGGATCTTTCCAAGTTCCCGTTGGGTGATGGGTAGAACTTTAAAATTATTGGCCACAAATCATGCAGCTTACGATGGTGGTTAACTTTAAGCCTTAACCGCAAGAATCAATTAATCGGACCGGGAGAAGCGATGGTGCGCATCGTGCCGGTAGATGTTTTAACACACGATGATTTTTATATCAGCTTTTATCCCTCATCCAAACGATGAACCGATAGGCAGTAAATGGAAGCACGTAATATGTTTCATTGCCCTCATAAAGCGCGTAAAATCATTTGCCGTCTGCTAAAACGGAACTTTCAATCTCACGATGATAGTAAAATCTGGCGTCCACATTTATGCTTAATAGGTGCTCGCCTGGTCCCGTTTACGGTAGATGGTGATGTTCATGGGCTTTGCAAATGGTTTAAATGATCTTGTACTATACCTTGCGATTGGTGGGGAGGATTTCATCGTTATCTGTTATTACTTTAGAAGGAGCATCCATATTTTTGCCCACATTTTTCTTAAACTTTCCGAACCTTTTGATTTGAAGGTAATGGACTATTAGTTTACTTTACCAATATGATACCAATCGTATCGTCGAGCATGTTACTAAAATAAACCCACACGTTGAAGGTAAAAGTAAAATAAAAACCATTCTGACCCTACTCTTGAGACGTCCTACCTGAATTCCATTCCTACAGCCTAAAGTAACCAAGCGCTGCAAATCCCCTTTTTTAATTCGTATTTGCTTGCGCATTAGATACCCATCCTTTCACCATCGATGATGAACGAAATGGAGCAAACGGGTTGAAAATTAAATTATTTAAAACGATCCACATCTACTCACCTTCATACATGCTGATCCACCCCGGGCCAGCACTAGGCATTGCTCTGGGAAAGGTTTTCCTTTCCGGATATGTGTGGGGTATTTTTAATGTGCTATCTTTTCGTTAGCATCACACCTCCGTTATCACTCACAACGTGTTGCGAGGGACGGGCAAAGGAGAGAAAGAGGTCGAGCGGGAAGACAGAGATAAACTCTGGTGCTGCTCTAATGAACCAAAAGGATCATACTCCGGTGCTGGACATATCTGGACAGCTCGCAAACACCGGTACCGGAGTGAAGTGTAATGAAATTAGGGTTTGGTCAACCGTTAATAATATATTCATTTCAAGCATGGCCGTGTTTTACCGAGCACGGTGTGTGGCGTACTGGAATCAGTGTTTGTCCAGGAAATGCCCTTTTCAGGTGGGTAGTTTGGCTTTAAGTGTGATACCCAATCAACATTCTGTATGATGTTTCTATTACATTACGTTGTATTTAAAAAAAATGTTAGTCAATATACTTGGCATTAAAAATCCATTATATGAAGATAGTAACTTTGATAACTTATTTAGATGTTGACATATTTTATTGAATGAAAAGTTTTAATCGGCATTGAAGTATAAATTTAAAGCTGTAGAGAAAATAATTAAAGATTTGCGGAACGAATGAAAATGAACGAGTGAATTAAATCGTTCTTCTTCATAATGAAATTGAAATTCTGATTTAACTCTTTTTCCGATAACTATCCATTCATTCATGAATTAATTCACTCGAGTGACACTCACTCATTCGAAGAATCAGTTCACTCACTTATGAGCTTAACAGCGATGGATAACTCTTCAAAGAATCAGTAACTCATTGAAGAGACCCACTCAAAGTGAGTTCTTATTTCCATCTCTAACATTAGCGAGAGACAGGTTAGCTAGAATTTAAAGCTACATGTTTTCGCCTTAATGCCTAATCCGCTTAAATCGATGAATCTAATTTTCAAATCCTGGTCAACATTCCACCTAAGTCCAGACACTGGTCACCAGTCATAAAATTGAATTCAATTATTCAACGATGCGACCTAGGCGAAATTAGGTTTACTATAAATAATTAAATTTACCGCCAGTCATTGGCGAACTCTTCGCTCCTCCAGTTGTTGGCCAAATTCTGCAACTAATGCTGGATTTGGTTCGTTAGAGCACTGGCATACAGTTGCTGAAAACTAGAATAGAATTTAAGAGGAAATTCAATTCTACTATACACCCAAGAGAATTCATTTCAGCTCCTACACAAATCGCTTTATTCGTATCTTACATAATCATAAACCTGTTATGAAACGAACGCATATTAAAGTAAGATCGAAACTTCCTACTTTAAATACCCATTATCCACCATTTCTGTGTCGTTATTATTTCATATAAATTAACCTCTTTATTGAATGTGGATGAAAAGAGCAGCCTTTGAACGGGATTCCGACTTCCGAGGGGTTCGCGCTCGCTCGATTGATTCTTATCGCACCAAACAATGCCCGATTAAACGCTTCGAATTTATGGTTACTCAATCAAGTCACACGACCCGCCGCGACCGGGAAAAAGCTGGCAATCCAAACCTGCTGACGATGGAAAACTTCCCATTAAAGTGGCTACTGGCTCCGTGTGTTTGGGTGTGTGTGTGTGTTCCGCTGATTCCTGGTTGCTTGAGCGTGTTTGGCTGCAATTTAAGCGCAGGCCTACAATCAATTTCATCGAGTAGGGTTTCCCTATCCTTCTATCCTGCCCCAGGCAGCGGCCAGTTTGTGCCCGTTCCCAGACCATAATAATGGGTGGTCGGCAGTATCGTTCGTGCTATTTGTTGTTTAGTCGCACGCGTTCGAAAGCTTTTCGTCCTATATTTAGAGCGTTGTCACTGTGTGGGTCTATGTGGTGGTAGTGTATCCATTTTTTGTTTGCCTCCATCCTTCGGAACACACATTTATGGCATTGATTTTTTTCTGTTTTTCATTTGAAAAAAAAAAAAAGGTTTGCACTGTAATTGGCTCAAGGATGCAAGGAAAGTACGTGGTCTCGCAACGAAAGTTATTTTTTTGTGTGAAGTATATGAACCTTAAACACGATACAATCATTTAGTTTTAATATTTCTTTCCTTCTGTCTCTGTCTCGCATGTGGTAGCGAAGGTGTTTTATGTTCAATAACAAGTACTCGATTTGTTCTTGCTTTTGTTTTTCGCTTCTCCCGTAGGCTTGTTAAGCATCCAGAAGCAATATTCGAGAGACATTATGTGAACCACAAATAGTTTGAGCCGTCGTCTGCACTTTCGTTTCGTGAGAAAAAATAATGACTGGAAACCACTCCCCATAAAGTTTACTGGCACAACACTGCTACAATAATACTAGCCGAGAACGTTCGCCATCAGCTTTGTTCGGCAACTTTGGCGTGGAAAAGTGCAAAGGAGCTTACGATGTGTCGTTCGTAATGAGGTGTTACTTTTTCTTTCACTTGTTCGTTCAATCATCGCTAATGAAGGTGCTTGGAACGGAACAAACGCGCTATTTATAAGAATGTGATAATTATTTCAGTTTGGTCATTCAGATGTTAGGTGACATGTTTGATGTTATAATTATTAAATATTATGAGTGAAGCACAACTTGTGAAGTTTGTTTGGTATAATAATTATATCTTTTCCTTTTTTTGTCAGTTTTTAATTCATTTTTTTGATAAATCAGTTTAGTGAAGTTAGAAGACACGTAGGAAATATCATTATTATGAATTCTACAAAAATATGCATCAATAACAGATAACAAATCAGTCTAGAACTTCAACAAACAGTAAAAATGTATTTCTGATGTATTTTTGAAAGATATCTTATCAATCAATTCGATGCCATCTCATTAGTAGCACATCATCAGGCATGGGTTTTCATTAAAGCTGCCCCAGTGTCATCAAGTTTTGTGTTTCGCCCAATGCACACATTTTACGAGCCGCTTTAGATACACCCGCAGCACACCACGTGCTTTGCTGGGTGCTACAAACTACAAAACATGGCGTCACATTAGATGTCACTTTGACAGTCAAATCGATACGATTTACATGCAGAAACCGACGTTCGGAAACGCAGCTCATTTACCTAACGATGATTTTCGATGATTTTATGTTTCAACATAAACGAAAATCCCAATCACCGTTTGGTTGTCGGGCATGGACTCAACGCGCTATAATAATGTTGGCATTTCTATTTTTATCCACACACACACACACACACACACAAAACCAATGAGCCAATGGAGCATGTAAATGCACTCTTCTAGCAGTGTGTGTGTGTGTTTTTTTTTGGTGGAAGTCAAAACCACGCACGAATGTTCCCACTCCGGTAGGCTCCGATGGACAAGCAATCGGTTTTTATGGACCACCATTAACGTTTCGTTCGGTGATGGAGGCTATCTTCAAACCGTCAAATCGTTGATTGAGTTGAGGAAAAGCCGATGCTGTTAAAAGGCACAAAAAATAACCACCCGAACTTGATTGACATTTACTTTTCCCCGTGAATGTGTGATACAGGCTGGTGCGTGTGAGCTTTTATTTGGATGGTGGGAGGGGGAGGGGAGTCCTGCATTGGAGAAAGGGTATATGTGTTGATAATGCGTCGAGAATAGCACAAACAAATGTGTTGAGAAGGACGCTATTTGGAGGGTTCGGAGGGAAGTCGATTAACGTTTGTAATGGTGGTGACTGTCAACGTTCTGAATGGTTGGGAAAAGATTTTTTCTCTCCCCATTTCGACCGCCTATCTATAGAGCCATGTGTGTTTGGGGTAAGCACCTATGCAAACACACACTGACTCGTCAATTAGAGAAGGCTTTATTTTCCAAGCGCAGCATATACGGTGCAGATTAACATTGTAGCCGAAACGATATCGGTAAACACGCGGCGGTTTTATACGGTTATTTTATCCCTGTATCGCCGAGTGGGCTGATTTCGATGTGTACCGTCGTTATCGAACATTGTCCCCCGCCACATTATGCAAGCGGTTGCGCTTCTCTAGCTACACTCTACACACAAACATCATAAACTCGGTGAACCGTGTGACGAGGCAGAAATGATAAACGCTTCATTAGCAAACCGCTGTCCGGGATGGAATCGGCACTGTACCGCACATCTGAACGCAAAGTAATGGAGTGGCTTTTGATGGCCACACGAACAAATAGTCCACTCACGATGGAATGCGGCAACATCATCAATGGATGGGATGGTAGCTTCAAACCAACGCCCCCCATTTAGGAGTGTGAGTCTGTCCATAGTGCCATTTCAATGGAAAGCAATTAATATCCCATAATTGGCGACCATCCAAAGGTTGGATCATTCAGTCGAAGTGGTGCGTACTTTCTGACCCGTGAGCTTCTCTGGCCCCCCCAAGCGGTAGTCATTTTGAATGCACATTCCCACGCACAAGTGGTCGATCGATGCATAATTTTCCCCCGCACAATGTATTGTGCTATCGGAATGGTTTTATTTTATACCATTTTCCACACATTCTAGCAATTTTAAGTGGTTTCCGATAACAGCCAAAGTGCGTTCCGATAATCGAAGCTAGCGAATTGAATGTATTTAATAGCTAAAGCTAAATTATGAGCTTTCGGAGCTTTTGAGTAAATTGCTTGGTTTGATCGCTAATTTTTAATAAAGTCTGTTTCGCACGAATTCAGTGGCACTTTTAGTTTTTCATAAATCATTCTTAAGTATTCTTTAAAACTGTAATATAGAACCCCGAGCTGATTGCTGTGTAATAGATTGCAATCGAGAATAAAACGAAAGCATGTGCTTATCCGATCCGAGTGGCACACTACAACAACAAAAAAAAGGCGGACTATAATCGTTCGATGGTTGCGAAGCAGCGGATCCTTTTCCTTCCTTCCAATTAAACGACGTCCTTACGGAAAATGAAGAAAAGGTTCATGTTGCTAACAAAATTGTCGAAGGTAAAAGGGAACGTTCCCCTTCAGAAATTTCTCGGAAGCAACAAATAATAGCATTCCGGTCCGGACGACCTCGGCGTACTGCTTACAACAGCCTTTCCTTCTTCACCATGAATAACGTATGGCCGCCATCATCCATCTGCCGTGGCGCTGAACCGAAAGTTGCACAAATGGGATGTTTTTTTTTTGTATTGTGTTGCTGCTGTATTTTAGTAATTCACAAAAGAAAAATAGACCTGTCATTTATAATCGCTTCCGTTGTATCACGGGGGTCCCCTGGTGTAGCTGACTTAGGCTGCCTTAGAATATTATAAAGCTGGTGTAATGTTTTGTGCGTCCTCCGTACGCCGAATTCGGTGCTTCTTCACACACTTGACTTGAATTGTATTGACCTTGTTTACCTTACCAGCGTGCGTTCCGCAATTGGCTGAAAACAAATTCACCCCTTGTTAACGCATCAGCTTATTGCGTACTTTTCTCTTTGTACCAGTGCTATTGAGCAAATTGAACATTGCTCGAATTTCAGCTTTACGAGCTGAGAAATCTTGTTGAGGGGTGTGCGTGTGTGTTCGGCATCTTTTTTTGGGAAGCAATAACGGGAAGAAAGTTTTTTT
>KI424308.1:0-13768 GCA_000473375.1 Anopheles culicifacies
ATTTTAGTTCTATATACCAATTATTGTGGTTGTGATATTTCATTCATTTGCCCAATAAATTATAGTTCATGAAATACTCTAATTTGGCTTATAAAAATAAAATTGTTACTATTACAATCGAGATCAATGGCCCCTTCAATGGAATGCGACACTTCTTTTAATAGTTCTCAATGCTGAATAATCATCACTCCTCAAAGCAGCAGTGCGTATTGCGAGGTTAAACTATGCGTAATTGTTAAACATAATTTGGAGTGAAAGACTACTAGAAAAGAACTAATATTTTCGTGTAATGTAAGATTAAATCAACCATATGCTCATATGTTGAACCATCACATGTTGAAAATAAAGAAATATAAAATTCAAGTTGCCCTACTTTACATAAAACATGTGAATAACGTAACCTATTCCCAATACACCAGTCCAGATCATAATTGATGTAACTAGCAAACAACCGAAATGCTTTGTATTGACATTGTAAATTGATTCGCCCCAAAAACCACCACCCGCCCGACCGCAAAACTTTCCGAAGAAAGCTGCAATTACTAAAGCTCCCGCTTTATGCATGGCTTATGAATAGAGGCATGTTTCGGATAAAGCGAACCATCGTAAATACCTTCCCCTTAAGAGGCCGTTGCCTTCCTTATCGCTTTTAGTCCAACCCAACCCAAACCGAAACTGAAAGCTTGGCATGGTTTTCCCAGGAATTGTTTACACCGCGCGCCGTGTAAATCCCGGCGCACCAAAAACGCCCGAAAGTGCTCGAACGCCGACTGTGCGGGCGGGGAGAAAAATGAAATATAATTTATAATTCCGCGCTCCGCGTGTAAGAAGTGGTGCACTTTTAATTTTATACCTCAGCTTCGCGTCATCCCGCGGGTATCATTGCACAAAAGGGCACAAACGTCGGAATCGGGGACGAGGACGGTTTGGGGAGAGTTTTTGGGCTCAGGAAAACATAAATCGCGACATGCCCGTGCACCACGATGTCACGCCATTGGCATTTTCCATTGGCAGGCGGGGTTGACCGTGGGTGGATGGGAAAGTTTTCGCAATTTCCTCAATTTTCAAAAGCATGGACGAACTTATAAGATGCTCTCGTGGTGCATACCCCACGCCTTCGAGGAATTGAGCGGTGGAAGATAAAGGGAAATGGGGGCCGTATCGGGTTTTTATAATTCGCCTGAGTAGCATTTCCATCGTGGCGCGTTTTTGGGGGGGACGGGAAAATGGCCGATAGGGCGATGGCTTACCTAAAAGCGGCACCACGTGAAAGCGAATGGTGCACATTTTCAGCACAGGCACAATCATTCGAGTTATAATGGGAATAATGAAGAAACGCGAAAATTTACCGTTTTTGTCTGTTCCGTTGGTGCAAAAGTAAAGTGCCCTGGCAGTCGTCGCTGCCCTGCTTCCGCAGTCGGAAGGTTTTCTTGGGACACTCGGGCGCGAATTTTTCGACGATGGCGATATTGTTGAATCCGGATAATATAATGGTACCGTAGACTCGGCAAGACGTATTACTTACCCCCACCCGCTCCATCCTGGCTCTTGTTTGGGGCGAGCGAAATGCAAAACAGGCTCGTCTTATCGTGCTCTGTCACCCGGTGGTGGATTTTCGAGAGGAATGGATCGGAATCCGGCCCTCGAGAAGATACCACGGTTTGTCTCGATTGTGCCAATTTTAATCCGCGGATACTTGTGATGAAGATGGCAGTGATGGCTGAATTCTTACGAGTGCACGAAACAATGAAGAATCAGGATCGGGATGCTTTGGAAAACAAAGAATCGTTAGTCAGCGGATCAACATCGCTTGAGACAAGTGAGAAGAAAGGACAAAATTATTGGTAAAAAATCAATCTTGCTTCAGGTAGCAGCGTGTACAATTTATCTCCATAAGTATGTCTCATTTCTCAGACCCAACCCACGCGGCGGCTAGTCCCCAGAGATAAGCAGCCGCCGTTCGCCATGGGCCCGATTTGGTCTGTTAATGTATTAATAATTGCCCTTAATACATCCTAATTATGGTGGAATCCACCACCTGAGGCGATACCCGAGACCTGCCCCCTGTGGTGGGCCATATGCAATCGCATCACACCCGGTTTACCCGGTCAGGGAAATGTACGATAAGTCGGTAACATATGGTGAATGAAAATCGGCCCATACTGACCACTGTTCGCTGCTGCAAAACGAGTGACTCCCGGGTACGGGTAAAAACCGGTAAGCCTTCATTACAGTTTAATTATCGTATGCACTCACACACACACACACACACACACACACACACACACACACACACGGTGGGCCTATTAGAGTAAGATCCAGCATGTATGTACAGCGCACAGAGTTCCACGAAACCACAATTCGCCACCGTGAAACAGCCAAGTTGCAGCCGTGTTTAAGCCGAAGCAGAACGGGGCTGTGAGCTGTAAATGTTTCACATCCAACCATTGCTCTACCTTGGAGGGAACAGAAGCCGTCGGTAATGCCGGATGTTCGTTGGTGTAGGTGTATTTTTTTTTTGGTTTAAATGTGCTTTTTTGCTAGACTCTCTCACGTGGGAGAACCACGAGCGTTATGAGTGCAATTAAGCCAGCCTGTCACATTTGCGCCGGTGGTGCGCTTCTTCCGGTACATATATGCTTTTTGTGGTTTTTCCATCCTAGATCATCCCGAGTTTCCCGAGCTAGAACTGCAGGTGGACGTGGCATGTAACTGCTGCACGAAGAATGCTGACAGAGACCGGTACCGTTGCGCCATCCCACCGTTGCGATGATTGTCTTAATGGACCGTGTTAATCTCGTCCTGTCGTGTGTGTGTTGGAGGGATTGTGTGAAGGATGGACGTTCCGTTTTAATTGTTTAATTATTTTGAGGATTTTACCATGATGACAACGTTTAAGCCTTTGTGAGTTGCTATAGTTTACTGCATTTAGGTAAAATTTACTTTTATTTTTTAATATAATACATTTGGTATGCCTCTTGGTATTGAAAACACGAAGATAACACACTACATTTAATACTTATCAGTGCTAATAAATCGTTTCATGATAAACAAAACAACCACAAGGCCTTCCAGAGAAGAAGCTCTGAGGCCGAACCAATCACTCATCATGCAAGCGGTTAGAACGTTATTAAGAATCGATTATATCGCTATAAAAAAGTGAGCAAAATCCAATATGCTCGACGATCGATTAGGGGCGCAGGTCAATGGGATGCCATGGCAGCTTGGGTCGTGTTGTTGAAGAATGGCCAAACCCCCATTACTATTCCGCTCAGTCGTGTGCCAGCATTATTGAGTGCGTGTTAAGCATTTCGGCGTGCGGAATACACAATGTGCGTGGTAAACATACGGCACCAGCTTGCAAAACCGAAGGCGAAAGACCTACGGCGCGACCAAGGTGACGCTGCAAAACCGTAGCACCGATGCGCGTCTGGTGAGGAAGCTGCAAGCATTCTTGGCGTGTCAGATGAGTGTCTTCCGAGGGGTAGCGAGACGCTCAAGACTTTCTAATTAAATCGGTATCGATTTTGCATTATCATGGCGTATTATCGCTCTACTTCATCGGATGTAGCTCGGCTAGGCTAAGGAGCTACAGTGGGACGAAAGATACACACGGGAAACAACCTGTCCGCTACGGTTTGCCGCAGAGCGTTCGCATCGAGATGCGAATGGTACCGGGAATTTGTGAGCATCATCTCTCGCCCGTCGGTAAGCCACTGACGTACGGTGTATAGGCTTATCTGATGGTGGGGTATTTAATAAATCGTTTACCATTTTCCTTGTTTTTCGCACGTACCACTTTCTTCGGTTGGGCCGGGTGGTTCGGTGAAAAACTTCACCGAACATACTCGAACCCACTGTGGGTTACGAGTTTTCTGTTTTGTCAATTTCTTCCTAAGGCAAACTTTAGGGCGTTACGCCATCATCATCGTCATTTTTGTTGTTTTGTTCTATCGCGTTATGCCACCGGTGGATGTAGTGCCGCACCGTTTCCCAGAAGTGTCAGCATCTGTATGGCTTTAATCACTCGCTTAAATTATAATTGGCAGCGTAAATGTGCACCGATTCCGGACGTACGTGATTTTATCGCTATCGCTGCTAAGGGCCGTCTCTCCGCCAATCGCCCATCGGCACTGGAACCCGTCGTGCCGTATCTGATTGGTCTGCTTTATCTCACAAACCTTCGCTTCGCTGGTGGTAGCGTCCTGCCAGCATAAGAGGCCCAACCGGAAATGAAACCAATCAGAAGATGGTCGTTTGTCCGTGATGGGGCCGACTTTTGGCTTCCTGCTAGCTTTTGCTTCCATTCCTTTTCCTTCCCCCTTTCCGCGTTCGGGTCGATGGCGTTTGGCATGGTTTGATCTATCGCTAGACCCAATGTCTCCGACGACCTATGATGCTCGTACCCGTCGATGGCGAAAACCGTCCGGAGAAGGTTGGATGAAACCGGGCGGTTTACAGTGCTCTAGCGGCTGGAATGTACTGTAGAGCCGAGCGAAAAAGCGAACGATTTATGCACCTTGGAGCATTCTTATTCCCACCGGCAGCATGAGCAACGCGTGGAACGGAGAAGAAGATTACATTCACACCAGGGCGTCACCGTTCGCAAGGTAGACGACGGTACCGACGGTGCTCCGAGCCGGTATCTGTCGAGTGCTATAGATCGGGTCCAAGTTCGGTAATGGGCAAGGGTCGCATGTTTAATGACATTGTTCAACATTCCACACCGGAGAATGTCTCCGAGCACCGGTGTCCCTTCACACACGCACCATGTCCAGTAAATTTCTCGCGCCATAGTAGCTTACCGGTGGACACTGTCCCGGGCACTGCATGCAACGTGTGTTATAATTTAGAAAACGACACCAACGGACGATGCCCTTGCCGGAGCAGTGTGCGAACATGAAAAGGTGGTAACACCTTCCGGGTAAAAACATGACCCGGGGAGGGTTTGGGAAAGCGGTCCGAATAAAGCAAACGGTACCGTTTGCTTGGTTGAAAGAAGTTGGGAACGAGCCCTTTGGGATGTGCAAGTGTAAATTTCTTCGCAAATGGGCAAATGGGAACAAGGAACCAGACCTTGGGTAATGGTAACCAGGTGGGGTGTTGTTTTAAATCGATCCAAGTTACAATTCTATTCATGTGTCGGGTTTTGCTTTTGTGCGGTAGCATATGAGCTATTCAACAGATGATTAATGCTGTTGGAGGAATAGGAGCGCAATATGGCATTTAGACATGTTGATTATTGCAAATGAAATTGTTTGAAGTATGTATGGGAATGTATAATGGATGTTAATTAAAGTAGTGATCCATTTTGACACTCGCTTGTTAATGTTTTTTTTTACAAATCTATTACTATTTGATTGAAATAGTGAAGTTTTTGCTTTATAGACGTTCGACATGTTGTGTAAATAAGTAAGCGGCAAAATATTGTTTTATAATAAATGTATTTAACTTGAATTTCTATCATTTACAATATGGAAATTATTTATTAGTGTAGGTAGGTAGGAATATTACATACTTAATTATGTTAATAAACAAAATGAATTAAGAGAAATATGTCATGCGAAAAAAAACTTTTTTTTTTTTATTCATTAAGAACGGCCAGGCCGTATTGCTAGAAAAAAAAACTTATACCCTGCAAAAACAGTAAGTATAAAAAATAAGTAAAAATATGAAAATACAAAATGATACATAAAAGAAATGCAAAACGAAAGAACAAGGAATGAACTAAAGGAGAGACAACAGGAGCCAGAACAGAAGGAAGATAAGAAAATACAAAAAAATGGTCAGTAACAAAATAAGAGTCACTACACAATCAGTCAAAGGATCGTTCTGATTGTGCAGAATGTGAGGAGGAGCGAATAAAGTGAAAAATATATTTATTGAGGGAAAATATTTGAGAAATTGTGAACAAAGATATTAATTAAGAGAAAAAGAGTGTTAAACAATCGGATAAACAAAACAAAAGGTATGTAGTGTAAAAGTATATGAAAGAAGTGAAGTAAGAGGTATAACAGTGAAAGAACAAAAAGAACGTTATTAAAATAAGAAAAAGGCGAAAACAGATGGAATAATTGAAAACCAATCAACATTAAGAAAAAAAAACAAAATATTTTTAAGTGAAAATCCCTTTTAAATATTATTATTTGATAGAATTACATAGATGAAGGTGTCAGTTGATGCGTTTATTACAATACACTCTTTTCAATGTTTTTTTCATGAAAGATTAATTAACTTATACATTTTAAATCGTATTTTTTATTGTTTATTTATTAAAAAATATAATTAAAAAGATGTTTTATTTATCAGACAGTTCATAGTACTGTGACACTCTATTTAATTGTAATGCAGTGTGAACATTAAATACACATTAAATCCTTGTTTGATCATATTTATTTTTTTTTTTCTATACGTTCTCCTTATCATTTGAGCTGTGCAAAGGTTTATCATATCGAATGCCTGACCACAACTCTCACAACACAAAATGATATTCAGTTAATTTTAGAACACACCGCAATGTGAGAATTACGTTATCGATTACATTACAGTGATAGAGTTTATGGAATGTATTCTAGGAATGGTTCATAAATTATTATGAAGTGATACCAGGAACAAACCACCAACTGTTTTATGTGACGTTCAGGTACTCTCCAACCATGATCCTTCGGGGATATGGTTTCAATCATTCAGCAAAGCAAAGTTGATATCTTCACCAGGATGTGTGCTTCTTTGTTTCGAATGAAAAGTGAAGAATAAAAGAAAAAATATACTCCTATCCTCTGTTTCCCTCGAAAGTGAATCTCTTCCAATCTTTATGCACATGAGTGCATCATCCGGTAGTTGAAGAAAAACAACGAGGCATATTAGTCTCGACTACCGTAGGGGGGTATAAACCAGACACGAATCGGGGTGACAGAGGAGTTGTTCGTGGTACTCGAGATATTCGAGATCCAGCCTACAACATTTTGCAGGAAAAAAACGCAACTCCACTGCTGTGTAGCAGAGGCTTAGGAAGAGTTCGAATTCTTAGCATTCAATCAACGTAGGGGTAATTTCTCGCTCGGAAGACAAACCATCCATTAGGGGTTGGCGTGAGAGGCTGTTTTTTTGAAGTGGAAGTCGTTGCCATCGTTACGCAATTGGGGGAAACACTCTGCTCACAGTGGTTGTCGGGAAGTGTGCAAGCGTAAGGTTCGTAGAAGGTGTTAGAAAACGAAGCACAAGCACAGGAGAGAGAGAGAGAGTGGGTAAATCCTTATCGGCTGTGATGATTCCTCCTTTATCCTTACTACCTCAAGTGAGACACCAAAGGGGGACACATTTCGTTTCCAGAAGGATAGGAGTGTAAAATTTTTTCCTCCGTCAGAATTGGATCTTGGAGAGGAAGCGCAAGTGTCAAGATGTGTGTCCTCTTGCATCATGACACGGAACAATGTATGCAGAAAGTGTATACCCGGTCAAGAGAACATCCAAGAGGAGGACTCATTGTGTGAATTCCATTTTTAAGGCTACCAGTGTGAGACACGTACCACACAGCAACAAGCAAGCCCCTTCGGTGAGGTCGATTAGGAGGTCCTTCCGAAGTGGTTTCCCACCAGACTTAAAGCATGGAGTGTCTTTAAAGTTTTGTCAGCAAATTTCAGCTCCTCTCATCTGTTTTTGTGACATTCTTCCTCGGCCATGTTGGGTTGTAGCGTACGTTTTCCACTTGATGGTCTTGGCCTCCAAAAAATTGTGTTGGGATTAAGATCGAAGCAGCTTGAGGTCACGTTTCGGATAAAACAAAACATTCCCAAGCCGCAAACAGTAACGCAATCAGATGCACATGTTTAATTCATATTTTCCTCTGTGTTGCAAAAAAGTTGCACCTAAAGTCCGGGTTAGCACATCCGTTCAGGAGGTTTTACCATCAACAGGCAATATCAGCATAAATATTCAGTCAGGCCAAAAAGAAGGATACCGCATAACTGGGCCACCCGGAACACGTTTGGGATTTTAAGCAGTAGCGAAACAAAACTCAACGCGGCAAAGGGGACGGAAAAAAGAAATAAGATTGTGCAGCTTTTTGTTTTTTTGCACACAGCCGGGATGCTTTAGCGAAGCGAAGTGTGATTGCAAAATCCAGCTGCATGATAAGAAAGTAAGTCCAACACCAGGAGTGGGTTTTGCAAAAGTTTGCTCGTGAATCTTCAAAGTGTGTTAAAAATGGAGCGAAAAACCAAAGCTGTTTGAGGCTAGAATGACTTGGCTGGGACACTTCGCTGTAACCGGGTGTGGTGCATCTCGCATGACTTATGGTATAAGGCGAAAACAAACGGCACCGACCACATGTGAGAAGGATGATGCGTGTGCACTTGAGCATTCTTTTATTGCACATCCACAGTTGCAGTGGAACCCCCTGTTGGTGTGTAAGAAAGAGCGTATTACACGAATTCAGACCAGCGGAAGGGAAGAACGCTCCGATGCAGTTTGAAACGATATGGTGGATATGAAAGTTTTATATTGCAGCCCTATCGGCATCGAAGGGTTTCGTATTCACATTAGTGGATTCACATCTTGCGAGTTAAGCCGTGGACCGTTCAACACCGTTCGCATGGCACTAGTGTGTAGAGTGGGCGAAAGTTTTCAGCCTTGATGTTTGATAAGTTTTCGTTTGGGGAAGTTTGAAACTTCGAACCAACTTCTTGCATCGGTGGTTATTGCTATGGCTTACACTTGTGCATGTGGAAGTTGTGATGTTGGACAAACCATATGTGAGATGAAGCGTAATACCTGGATTATCTACTGATTATGTGTCACGTTACACAGAACTTTGGCAGCATGGTAAATCGGACTTTGGGCGAGCATAATTAGCTGTTTACGAGGTGGCTTATGATGGAAGATGTAAAGTTGGGGCTTAGAATTGGGGATGTTGGTCATTGACAGAAAAGTTGATTAAACACATTTATTTTTAGAAATAATGTAACAAACTGGGTAAGGTTTCGTTATGAATTCCTATTTAAGTAGAAACAGCTGGTATCTGAAGATATCTGATATAGAACCGTAATGTGATTTCCAGTAGTTTTATATACTTTTGATCCAGCTAGGGAGTTGTACGTCTTAAGTCAGATGGGACACTGGCGAGCAACCATTTAGCTCAGATGGCTCCTTATTATTGGTAAGCCCTCCACAGAATTACCTTCAAAGCACCAGCCATTTTGGAATAGTGAGAGTGTATGTGACTTAAATCAGTACGCTAATGACATATGGCCATAGACGTTTACCTTATTGTAAGAGTATTGACTACCTCAAAGGAGTCTCCTGGAACTCGTAGGATCTCCCATAGCAAAGCACCTCCAGAAATCGCTCAAGCAGTGCACGACGTTAGCATTTCTAGGAATCTGGCAAAATGAGAGTAAAGGTCAGAACCAGTAGCGAGATTTACTACATAGAATACAACCAATCTGTCGATAAAAGCCAAGATAAAGCTCTTTTCAAATATTTCCTAAAACGTTGACGGTAAAATAAAGACCTAATTGGGATCGCTTCGTTTTTTAAAGGAGGCCCCTGATATTAGTTTCATTTAGGAATCTAAGATCAGTGGAGAAGACAGGTTGGGGGAACAGAAGTGCATAAGACGCTGAAGTGGAACTTCATCTCCCTTGGCTTAACGTCCCATTCGGTCATGCTGGCCATAAGTAGTAAGCTTACGAGACTAAATAAACCAAATAGTAGTAGGATTAACAAGTTCTTAGTACGGGGGGAACGGTCCAGAAGAGATTCGAACCTCGTTCCCGAGTATCGCCTCGGTCACTGGATAGCCCTGAAGAATTGGAGTTTATATTTTCTATATTCGAGAATAACTAAAAGAAATATTGAAAAATGATTTTAATCACATTTAATGTTAATTAAATGATATAATATTCCAGGGCTTATTGGACCCCGATTGTTTGACAAGTGCTGTATTTGTGTTGTCGTATCTGACGAATATTCGGTTCGCTTTTGTTACTTTAGGTAATTCAGTATTTACAGCAAGTAAAGCAATATGAAGGTAATGACGACATCAAACCAACAGCTTGGACTCTTTTCCCCCAAACGAGACAATTTTAAAAACTTCCTCCCCAAACAAAGGATCAGCTATAACGTCTGACAGACTGATGCAACAGACCAATAGTAGACCCATACGACTAACACCGTCCAAAAAACAAAAAAAAAAAGGGTTGTGGAAATAAACAGCCCAAAGAACACAATCTTACCCACCCAAGAAGTGTAACTGGTCTGGCCGTCTTGTGCCGAGATCGTTCCGACCGGTATAATCGCTTAGCGGCAGTGTGTAATTATCGTTTGCTTTCACCGAAAATGAAGCAGTTCGACAGTTTGCTCACGTACTCACATAGGGCTCATGGGCGAAAATGCCGCCGGGGCGAGAAATTAAGTAAACAGAAAGTATATTCGACATTTGCCGACCGGTGATGCGGTGATGCGGTGGGACAGCCGAGTCGGCACCACCATATGGATGGTTGCGGTGTAATTGAGGCAAACATTTATTTACGAGTATGCTCGTACAGCACAGTGTAGTGATGTTGTCTTTGGCCACGGTGTTTGGCCACGCTCGGGAGTGTGGAGAGACGCGGGATTCCTTGCATGCGAGTGCCGTTTCTTAGCATCGTGAGAATCGTTTTAAATGACAATTAATTTAATACGTTTGGTGAAAAGGACCTTCGATGTCGTGTATTACTTAAACAACGATAAGAAATAATTTTCTAATCATGCATTACAAAGCTTCAGAGTAAACTCGGGTGCACTGTAAAGGAAGTTCGCTAACTGACAAATATCAAACCAGCCTCATGCCAAAATGTCATTTCTTGTCGAACGCTGCCCAACCAACTCCGGATGTCACCGGATTGATTTTCCGAGGGTCGATGGTTTTTGTGGCTTTATGTATGTGTGTGTGGTAGAGTTATCATTGATTGGAATGGTGGAAGATTTTCGCATTTCGGTTGTCGGGGAGATTTTTTTTTTTGCTTCTTCGTTAAGCCCTCCAACGTTTTCTTCTTACGTTTTCGTGCTCCGCTAACCGGTTTCGGTCCATTATGCTGAATGATGTTTTCGTTGGGTGGTTTTTTTTGTTTCCTTTGGCTGCCGGTGTATTCTAATGCCCCGTTTGCCTGCACATTCATATGGATTTCAGGTTTATTGTTATCAAGTCCGTGTGACATGTGGATAATGATGGCAGGATGGTTTATTTTCTTTCATATTATTGTTTTGTGCATTTGGAACGTGGCGACTGGAGGAAATTTTTTTTTTCGTTTTCGCTTTGTTACTTTTGGTACTGCGCTATGTGTTTCCTTTCCGAACGAGAGTGTGTGTCCTTTTTTTTTTTGGACCATCTCCGTTGTTGGCGCCCGTTTCCATCCCATTTTGTCTGGATTGGTTTTTCAATCTGGCATTTTTGGGTTCATTGTTAATTTGTCGATTGAACATAAAATTGACATATTGTGGCTTTTATGGTGACGAGCATGGGAGTGGTTTTGTGGCAATGATTGCCAAAATTTCAAAAACCAATGCTGTGTAAGCAGAAACATATTTACATTGTTGATTTGGAGTATATTTGATGTTTTTTGAATTTTTGAAAAAAATTCAAATACTAAATACTAAAATACTAAAATTACTTATGTCTCACCTTGGTTGGGTTTAAGCATTTATTTATATTATTTAATTCACAAATTTTAATAGGAAAATCATTTTTAATTATGTTTTTAATACATAATTTGTTGTTTGTGTAATTTAACCAAACTGAATCTTTAATATAAAAATTATTGTAATTAAATTTTAAATAAAACATTGTCATTTTTTCCCTTACGCTTACTTCACCATTTACAATTCATTGCCAAAACAAGGCGAGTAAACAGGCGGCAATACAAGGCCGTATTTTTGGCACGTGGAAGTATATGGCAGGTTCGTGGCTTATTCGCATAGACGCATGACGCGTCTAGGTTGTATTGGACCTACGGGGCAAGCATTGCTGCCAGACAAAACATCATAAAAGTGGTGACGAAATCGTTCCGAAAGCGAAAAGGAACCAACACACCGGAACAGTACGCCGGCAGTACGGAGGCATGAAGGCAGCGAAGCAGCCTGTTTCCCTGAGTGTCTTCCATATGAGTACCGAGCGAGTTGAGCTCTGAAGAGTGTTGAGTGTTCAGACCACTCACTGATTGTTGATTTTCGCGTGGGGAATATCGCTCACAAGGGGAAAACTTGAGCGACTGAGTGACCACAAACACCCACAGCGGGAGGGTGAAAAACGTGCCCAGTGAGTAGCTGTAAAGCAAACGTGCAAATGTGTGAAGTATACTTCCGGTGCGCGTGCGTTTACTTGTACTATATTTTTGTAATAACGGCGACAGCAATGCGCGGGATTACGGAGACGGGAAGCGGAGACACCCGAAAACGGTATACGGGCCGGGGTTACACTTTATCGCTGTTGTCGGTTCGGTTGTAGGTGCGACTTTAATTCGCTGTTTGTAACCGTTGTTTCAAGCACCAGCTTAAAGCGTACCTTTACGCGTACCCCAAAGTGTTGTAGTCGAGAGAGAGAAAGATTTACATCTGTGACGGTGGCGGTATGAATGGCGGAGCCGTTTGTACTGTCGTGGATGTAGAGTGTGTGTGTGTTTGAATGGGGTGAGAAAGCGGAAGAAGGGCTGCGGGACGCTTAAGGTCAGGCTAAATATTTACCCTGACTACGTAAAGACACGAACGGCGGTAGAATCAAAGGCCCTTCAAACGGCATTTTAGATACACCGAGGCTCAGAACCGGCTAGAACTGCTGACTGGTATAGACGGGATAATTTTGAAATATAATCGTAGAGGCGTAATTACTTGGAATGGCATTTCGGCACTACGGGCAGTTGCTGAAGGTTTCACTACACGCTCAATGATAGTGTTGCATGTTGGAGCCATTTTTGTGAATGGCTCACAGTTAATATAGTAAGATTTTTTATTATGACAGCCAGCAGGGGAAACCTGTTGGCCTGGTTGAGCCTTACATGTGTGGAATGAGAATTTATCGGTTCAAGTCAATTTAGTTTACAAGTCGTTTGTGCATGCAGGAATCGGGAACTCTAGTGAGAGCGTATTTAAATTTCCCAATTTATATTTATACACTAAATACACTTAATAATTTTGTTTAAATTATTAAGTGTATTTAAATTTCCCAATTTATATTTATGAAACATCCCCAAAAAATTGTTAGTTGTTATGATATCATGACGTTTTTATTAAATTATTTAAATTTATAGTTATTCTTTCCGAGAAGCTTTTATCTGAATCTTCTTTGTCTAATTGGCTGTATTCCTGTCTAAGTATTTAAAAGAAAGAATTAAAAAAACAAAACTGGTGTTTTGCTTAATGAATTTTGTGTAAAGAGTCAATCATATCAGTAAAGAGTCATTCGAATCATGAGTGGCTCGCAAAAGATTAGTGAATCCTAAACGATTCATTTATCCTGAATAATTAGTGAATCCTCAATGATGCAAGTATCCTCAAAGGTTCATGAATCCTCTGAATCCCCAAAGACTAACGAATCCTAAAAGAATCATGAATCTTCAAAGATACGTGAATCCTCAAAGAGTCATAAATCCTTATAAACTCCTCAAATATAGGATTTATGATTTTATGCATTCCTTACTCGTCCAGACGTCCATTTTAAGTCTGTTTTTGGATAAATTTCTGAAGGTTCAGTTGAACATACGCGATGCGAGATTCAGTGTGGCTGTACCTCAAT
>AXCM01006534.1:0-15201 GCA_000473375.1 Anopheles culicifacies
ACATGGAAGCTTTAGGGTGTATTTTGGATTTCTTTTTGTATTCAGCGATACTGAGTATACTGAAGGATGGGTAAGGTGTGCTCGGCATAAATCGTTATGCCTGCCAGCCTGTTAGCCTAGCGCTGGGAGAAGACCTACCTGCTGGCGGCGTGCTGCGTGAGTGGATTTACATTGTAGCTGCCGCTGCCACCGACGGCACCATTGGGGGAGGTGGGCGGCGAGGTGAAGTATGGCGATGATTGTGGTGCTGATGTATTTGTGCTTTCGCCCAAACCCCATGCTTTGATATCGTTCAAGTCATCGTACTTTGGCTTGAACGATGTGTCTACGTACGAGTTTCTATCGCTAATGAACCTGCGTTCAAAGAAGGTTTGTTTGGTTGGGTTGTAGGTTCGACTCGCATATGAACTTGTTATTTTTTATTTTTCGTTGTTACGTTATGAAATTAAGATGTGTGCTACCTAATGATATCAGCTAGGATCTCTTTTTTTTCCACCCATCCCGCGTGTTAGTTTCCGGAGGCGAACCACTTCCAACCAATTACCAATGACCGATTATTAATCGCTACCGCCTAGTTAGACCCAACCACAACCTACTGTAATAAATATGAAGATGAAGATGGAACGAAACATGAGCGTACTACGGGCGAAGGTGCTTCATAATTTTGATACAAATTGACAAAAGGAAAGCTAAGGAAAGGGTGCCATCGAGCAGCTCCGAGCAGACCGGGAGACCTGAAAAGCTGGATACTGTTATCTCAGCTCCGGAAAGACATTGTGCCAGAGTGAACTATATAAAATAAAAAAAAGCAGAAAACGCACCGCCGGGTTCCGACATGAATCATGTGGAGAGAATATGGAGAAAGAGAGAGAAAAAAAAATGCAATCATTAGTTGTGCTCCGGAGCGGTTAGAGGCACAGCACGCGTACAAAGTTCGTTTTGGGGAATAGTTAACCCTTAAGCAATGCCTTTAGATAGAGCTAGAAGAAAGCAAATCGAAAAAAACGGTTCCGTTGGAGCAAAAAACAGGTGGAAAACCTTGTGACTTACGAGTTAGATAAGCTGTCACGTTTATTATTTTCCATTGTTTTTATATTTTCTATAATCTGTTACACAGTAATAGAAAGAGAGATAGGAATTATCAAGCTCAAGAAATCTTCCAACAATAGTTCCAATAAGCTACGCGGATAGAAACGAAGTGTGGGAAACATTGTTTGTTTGTGCAAGAGGTTTTGTCAATGTGCATCAAATGGTTAGAATCTATGGATAAGAAAAACAACATTCAACACTCATTAATTACCCTCACCTTTCCAGAATATAGAATATAGTATCGATGCTTCTCGTATCCATTAGCATCTTATTTTGTTTGAAGAGATATACTCACTCTGAACCCAACCCGGGAGCGGTAAATTCGTAGTTCACTTCCGGCTGATAGTGTGTGTGGGGTGGAACCGGTGCGCCGTGCAAAAATTCAGACGGATGGCCTCGAGGAGGTTTCGTGTAGATCAACTCCGGTACAGCATGCTCGTGGGGATAAAACTGCAAAAGCGAACGAAAAAGGGCTACAGTGTCTGCATTCGGAGTTTTGCTCTCGTGACGTAGTTGGTCAAGTTCGCTGAGCTTATCCGTTGCAATCAAGTGCTTCGCAACGGGATGTGCGCCCTACGCACTCACCGATGACCTATTAAACGTGGAATGGAAAATTCTCCTTTCAATAAGGGGCATAGGAAGTGAAATTTCCACAAAATCTAATCACCCCCAGGTTCGAGCCAAGATTATATCTCCCCTGATGGGAAGGGATCCACTACGAAGCCGGAACCAACATAACCTCCAAACGGTGGCGCCCTGAAGCGTGTGCAACCAAGGTAACGAACATAGCCATAAGCCGGCATGTGCAAGGCGCGAAAAGTGGTGAACGATTATGATCGTAAAACTGTCTACCATGGGTGCCCATAGCAGCAGTACCAGCAGCCAAAAAAAAAGCACACAGATACAAAGTATAATCACATCCCAAAACAACAGCGTACGAGTGCGTACGAGGTTCAACAAACTCTTGACCGAGTTTGGGGTGCTCGTTTTCGTGAAAATTCCTCGGTCGAACATTGGGCGCTGTCTGCCGTACGTTTTTCGACCGGTGTTTTTCCAGCACCGAAACCTCGGGGTCAGCCTGCCCGGGCCAGGGGTGTTCACTAGGCGGAAGATTATACAATAATTGAGCCACAGTGCAGCACAGTGGATGGCACTGCTGACCGATATTGCACGAAACGGAGTTTGCCGGCTCAGGTGGCGAACGGATGTCGGCCAATGAGAGCCAATTTGTGGGTCAGCTTACCGTGTGCAGATGGTTGATATGGTGCTGATGATGGTGGAAGTTCGGTTTGTGGTAGGACGCGTGATAGTACGAGCAGAGCTTGAATATGTGCGCCAACGCCGGGAATAGGAATAGCAGGAACTTTAGCACCAGCTTCTTGGCCGTACCGACACCAACCAGCAGTGGCAACAACCACATCACCTTAATCTTGATGATCTTGATGATGAGTACTATTGCAAGGAAGGCTAGTAGTAGCTTGTTCTGAAAGAATTTCTCTGTAGAAGTAAGAGACAAGAGGGAATGAATTAGTTGCCAAACACGCCGACAGAATGTGTCCGCTTACTGATCTTCTTGAATAGGATCCTTGGTGTGCCATGACCGCGTGCCTCCGCCAGCTCGGTACGAGGCACAAACTCCAGCTTCGCGATCATCCCATTACCCTCGATGGCTCGTGGTTGGATGCGGAAGATTGCACCATCGAACATAACCTCCGGCATCTGGATGCTGACGTCGTGCGTTAGCATAAACTTGAGACTCTTCTCCCGCAGTGCCGTGGTGACTTCCTCGATCGGAGACGTCGGCTCGAACGCTGTAAAGTAAGTGAAACAGACAAACAACGGTTCAGCTGACGGTAAGGGAAATACCACAGACGGGACGCTGATGATGCAGTCACCGATCGGTTTGTGTATCCGGTAGAAGTGAAAGTTGAAGATGTCGAATGCTGACTGTTTCTGTGTGTATGTGCACGTCACCGAAATTCGATTCACTCGCCGGGTAACATTGTGTCCGTGTTTATCCACACACCTCTCCGAAAGTTTGCAGGTTCGAATGGAGAAGGTGAGCACGCAGATTCGATACGAACCGGTCATTCTGCATGAACAATTTCTTGTATGCAGTTTCACTTATTACTCTCCCGGGGAAATAGCCACAGTCAGTAAATAAGAGAGTTCTTCGTTTATCATCATTTCTTCAGTCATTGAAGTCTCCGCCAACTTCTTCTCAAGCGAATATTTGAACTCAAAATTAAATATATTGCGTACTTGTAAGGCTAGTATAACGATGCAAAACATTTTTGACGTTACTCATACAACAATAGTATGTTTGTAAAAAACAAAAAGTTTAGTGACTCCTAAAATCCAAAAGTGACCTTCAAACTACTAAACCGGTAACAAATGCCATCTGGAATATACAGCACCAAGTGAACAAAGACATGATTTCAAGCGATCCCTCGATTTCTTGAGGTAATCTTGACGGAAAATTTACAGACTTAAACTCAATAAAAGACAGCTATTCACCTGTACCGGTTTTATGTGATTTATTACTTGAATCACGTCTAAGGGTTGACTGGCCCAATAATTAGATTCAGAGCAACTTACTTACATAACCTGCAGGTTGTCTAACCTGTCTCCATTCTCTTCAACAAATCCAATCAAAATATCGACATTTTTTTATGTGTTAAATGTATTTATCGCACACAACATTGACTCTTCCAAGTTGCCATATCAATACCAGATTTGTTGGATCTCTTTAAATTCGATAAAAAAGTGGCTCAATAAATCCATCGTAATAGCAAATGCATCTCAGCTCACACATAAGCACACAGCTTGCTCTTTCGTTGAAATCATCGAATAAAGTCTCTGATAAACCACTCTCATGACATTTGTTCCGAATGACCTAAGCTCTGTTCTAACACTGCGTGAGCTGCTTTACACAGTTTACCCACATTGCGGATTTAGTTTTATTTCTGGGTCAAACACAAGCTGACCATTTTGAGGAAAGAATTAAACTCCACAACTTTATGTTCATGCTTTTAATGGGTTTCTACCAAAACTCTCTCATCTGTACATGAGTTATTTGCCATTTGTGTGCAAATTGAAATGTGTCACTGAAAAAGTAGGACAGTCTAATTTTGGATGATTTTCCATCAAAAGAAAAGTAAACCGCCCAGCAGTAGAAAACTTTTACCTTTTTTTCCTGTACATACATCTCCACCAAACAGTTGGTTTCTCGAGATAACAAATAGCTCTAATACTTCAATTTGTGCTCCAAGTGCACCATCAACCAAGGAAGAGCCGTTATTTGATAGCCATTTCACTGGCACAAACTTAAGCACCAAGAAAAAAGGGCTCTGTTTCGAGCTATATGTGTCAATTTCGATTTTACACCCAGACAGATCTCGTACGACTTGGGAAGCCGCCCAACGAGTGTCCAATTTCTCCCTCGGTTTAAGACCCAACCATCAAGTGTGGTTGGTGATCGGCATAAAAATTGCTTTTGAATGGACAGACATTTTTCGTCAATTTTCCTTTCGCCGGCACAGTTGTTTTTTCGGTTGTTGGAAAAGTCCCATACACCGGCGATGGACGTGAAGTGGTTTGTTTTCCCTATCGCTGATGGAATGTAAATGGCACAATCAATGCCAGAGTGCGTCATCGTCACTACAATACCGCCAAAGCAAATGATGAAATTTGTTCACACAAATCGCCATCAAACACTTGATCTTCTGAGCCTCTCTCTGGAGTAATTCCACGCACCATGGTGCGCAGTCTGCGGTTTGTTTTGATTTTATTTAACTTTCTTCCGTGCACTAATCCCACGGGCAGTCACGTATCGTCCCCGAAAAAAACCAACCCTTCCCATTGGCGGTGATTCAAAAGTGTCCAGCGGGAGTTTCACTTTTCATAGCTGAGCGCAGGTTCACCGGCTTGATTTAAATCTCGTGAATCAAATCGGATGTGGTCAATCTTCCGTCAACGGAGCTTTCAGTACTCACTTCTCCTCATGAAAAACGTTCATTGCTCGTTTGCTATGCCCCATCCGATACTATCAAGGCTAATAATAGCTAATAACATCGTACGATACGCTTGCAAATGAGCTTACGGACCGACAAAAACGCATCTTCATCAATGCAGGTCAAAGAGACGACACCCCAAGGGCGCCTTCCGGGATCCACCGGGCCCACTTTCATACCTGCGAGATCAAGGAAGGGATCGATTATGAGAAGTTTCTTACCAACACCACCGCAGTAGTGCTGAATGGAAAGTGCATCTCATTTACCATCCCCGGCCACCATTTCCCGTGCTCAGCATTCCGTTCATCATGACGTATGCAATCCGACGAGGAAGAAACCGGCTAAAGCATTAAAGCCTCATCGAAAACTGTGTTACTGATGGCATACGGAGCTCGTTTTGTCTTTTGCACTCGAAACCGCAGGCGGTGTGGCAGGAGGGCACTGGACTTCCGACGCAACGGTGCGTGCCAGAAACCGGTTCTAGCTAACCGACGACCTCCAGGAAGGGCAAACGATCGGGATGCAGGAATCAGGCAGACTGGGGCCAGTGCGTGCAGTTTCGCTTTCCATGTGCCACAACTCTTTACCGCTTCTTCTCTTCTTCTTTCATTCTCCGCCGCCACCAACAAGTGCAAGTGTAACACCACACACCGGGATTTTCATCTCCATCGACATACATAAATCAGGTCCTCGCCTGGTCTTCCTCATCGAATCGAAAGTATTCCGCACATGCGCACACTTTCGTTCGTGCGGGGATGAGAAAATGATTAGCTTCCTAATTGGGATGGGACTGCTGCTGTGGTGATCTTGATCTGGTCTGGCCGGCCGATGAAGTGACAGCGCACATCTCCGGCAAGCCCTCAATTGATGCTCGACTAATCTGTCGAAAGTGGTGTGTTCTTCGCGGACCGGAACCAACCATCTATCATTATCATTATTGAGCCGGATTGCTTGCAACAAAATGTTCCATCAGGAGCACTCAAACGGGAACGATCCATTTAAAGCGGGTTGCATAGAATGGAGGGCATCACCCTAGTAATCTTCACAGAGGTTGCTCTTGGGATAAGACCAGAGTTGTTAAAGAAATTCAAAGAACTCAATTCAAAGAGAGTTCCAAAAGATTTCTCGCATATGAGCAAGAGAAACCAAAGATCAAAATGAAAGATCAGATAGATCTAACATTGCCCAAAGTTGCAACCAACTCCGCATATTCCCAAGACCCACTCTCAATGTCTAGCCATAAATCTATTATCTAACTTCAATCCTATGCCCTAGACATTCACTCACAGAAGTTCAAAACCGACACACTTACTGAACCGTTTATCGTTTCGGAGCACACTCAAAATGACCCCTAAGGTCCACCAACTTTAATGCCCAAACATGCATATGACACGCGCACGATGCGCACGCACGTGTACGAACAGTCATAAATGGAAGTTAAGGGCTCATAACACCAGGGATGATTTACACCATGTCGCAGATAAACTCACACTCAAAACTGACATTACTTACCACTGCGAGCGTCCGGGATTTCGTTTTCGTTGTCCTCCTCCCCATCGGTGGCTTCGTTCGCTTCGCGCGTATATTTGGTGAAATCGACCCGATTCCGAAGGAACTGCACGCGGTTCGTAAAGTTCACGTTCTCCACATCCAGCTGTTCTCCCAGGAAGCTGTACACGTTCTTCTGTATGCAGGCGAACGTTGGCTTACGCATGCAGTCGGCAATCAGTGCATCCCACAGATGGTTCCCGGTGGAGAACATCGGACGACTACTGGCACGACCGGTGCTGGTATTGCTCACGGGAAACTCGGTGACACTAGTAGCGTTCACATTGGTGGGTTCAGTTGTAGCTCCTACACATGTGCACAACAGAGCCACACTCAAAGTGATCAGCAGGAATGCACCAGATTCTACCAACTGTCGTTTCCGGTTGTTTGTGTTGGTGTGTCCTCCATTGCCACCAAAGATTCCGTAGCTACCGATATTGCCGGGCGCTACCGGTGCATCACTCTGCGCACTTCGTTTCATGATTTCCAATTCTTCTTCTTTGAGTGAAGATCTGTTTTTTTGAGGTTCTCTTTTCACTGTTCACTACGTTCTTCAAGCACAGACACTCCGACGGTCAAACCATTGCAATCCGCACAGGATTGTACAACTACAAGAGAAGAGTACACCAGAAACCTATCAGTACACCAAGACCTGAAAGTGAACGTTACCAGCTGATGTCACGACTCCGACTAAACCGGTTACTGTGCGCTCGTTTAGATGTCATCCAATAGTTTGTGGGATGACCTGTCTTCCAACGAAGATGTCTCGCCATATCGGTGAATCTTCCAATTTCTCTACGCACTCATGGATGTGGGAGTCTTTTCAAATCACTTTAATAAAGCTAAAGCACTGTTTACTTTGATGATACATGCGTGACGTGATGATAAGATACACCCAGAGACCCCTATAATTGCTATGCTAAAGGATCCCTCCCAAATGGGTGAATTCGAAAGTTGATCATGCACCCCAAAACGATCCAAAACTTCCATCAGGTGCGTGTGTTTCTATAAGTTGTCCATAAATTTCAATCCCTCTCCGATATGGTAAACAATTCGTTCCACTTTTAACCATTCCATCCGTAACCCCGGTAAACAAAACTGCACGACATCAAAACCACGCTGCAAATGGGCGTGTAATGCACATCTCGATGGAAAAAGGAACTAATTTGTCATCCACAATGTTTTGTCTTGGGGCTTGACGTACACACGCAACGAGTTCGCGCACTGGATACATCTGACGCTGTACTTTTACTTCGCGTTCTTGTTCGATTTTTGTTTAAATGTCGAAAAACTACGCCACCATCAAACCTTCAGGGAAGGTAGCATTTGACATGCTAAGGTTGACCGACATACAACAACACTAACAGAGCATAGTACCACGCAAGATTTGGAGACCTCACAAAGGAATTCTAAAGAAATGGCTCTTTTTTTTCGGAGTTCACTCTGTGTGAAGAAACTAGTCCAGACGTTAAGCTCCGGAAACCGAACCAAGGTTTTCATTCATAAATAATTGTACGATCACAGTAATGACCGATCTCGCATAGAGCGCAGAGTTGAAAATGTGTTTTGGATCACTTACAATTGGCGTTTTCAAGAGCAAAGTAATTCCGTACCCATGTCCCTAATTGCAGGGTGTTCCCTCTTTCGTGTATTTCACCCAAAGCAATTTCTATTTCAACCAAATTGAAAATAAAAACATACACTTCCTGCACAACACACACTGCCCCCTCCCCTTTGGTGCATCGCTAATTTTTCGTCGCTTGCGAAAGCGCTTGAAGTATGTGAGTGTGTGCACTTCCTTTTCTATTTATTTCCACTCGGAAAAAGTGAAACCGATGCGGCACCGGTTCGGGAAACGGTTTAAGTTCCAGCTTCAGCCTGGGACTCAACGACTGGAGAAACTTGAGTCGTTGGTAAATAGCTCCGGCGAGGGTAAGGAAGATTCCTATCATACGTTTTGATGACCCTTCAACGTCTTCAAACATTGGCAGGAAGTTTCGGTAGGAGCGGACCTCATTGTGTGAGATCCGGAAAGCGATTAGAAAGGAGATAATTTTCCTTGTTTACAGCCGGACGGTACCAATTCGCATCGAGACATGTTTAATCAAGTGGTAATCGAATTGGGCAGTTATTTCACGCGCCTCGATCGAAACGTTATTAGAGCGATTGTACGACAGACGACTCAGGCAGAAGCGCGATAATAATAAAGCACACAAAATGGCACACCTCCTTTTCATCGCACGCAGCTGGTTCGTTTTTGCATTAATTGATTTATCAATTAATCAGAATCATCTTTCGCAGACGCAACCTGTTGGCAGGGAAATCTAATGATACGAACGTACCGTGCGTATCATTAACGATTCACCTACTTCCCTACTAACGAACGCCACACTTTGGCTGCATTTCTGCTGCAACTTACATCATGCGGCATACTCGATCGCGGCCACACGAGCGACTGATAATGACCGCTGGTGGCCGTGAATGGGAAAGCTCTTTTTCCAGTTGGTGCTGCTGCTGCGCACCAAAGGGTGGCAATTAATAACCAACAGCTTCCGAGACGGCGTGCGTGCGAATGGAGGCTTGCGTCTGATAGTAGGCTTTTAAAAATGATTTAGAAAAACAAAACAAATCGTGCCCCAATGCTGTTCGGTGATAGTGAATATTCAAAATCCTACCACCCACCGGATGGGTGGAGTATGAAACAAAACATTAAGCGATCACGTAGCGAGACGGTGAAGTAACTTTTCCATGGAAGTTTTCCACCCGAGCCCTCGTCTTTCGATCATACACTCTTTCGCTTGCCAGTTAAAACCTTTTCCCATATCACGCACTGTTTAACACCTCATCGCGATCACGCTGGACACGATCGTTTGATCATTTAGTGGTTCGCCTTAGGAGAGCAGTACTTTTCACTCCATGTTGTGTACTGCACGTCCCAGCGTACTATAAACGAGCTACAAGGCACAAACTAGTGTTTTCTTCAATGCGCGCCCAGCCTTAGATCGTCGTTCGATCGGCTATCTATTCATGATAAAGTGAAGAAAAAAAGGAACATTCCCGATATGCTTCAATCCAGCCAGTATGACGCTTTCTCCTTTGATCTTTTATATGTTGGGTGGTTCACGGTATTTTTCTTTTCTTTTGCTTTTCCCCACCATACTGTTTGGCATACATTACTAGCGGCCTTTGCCTTGAGCTGCTAATTTTGGCAACAAATAATTTGCACATTATAATATTCAATTCCTCAACACGGTTTATTGTTGATAATTACAGAACTCTATCAGTGAAAGCTTTTAAGCTTATTAACCTTTCGATAGTATTTTATTATTGGCTACTGTTATTTTTCACACCACTCAGCTCATCTCATCATGCGTGGTGTAGAACAGTTAACGCTTCTCTCTGTTTTAATCAATACGTAGCAGCTGTTTCTTTAATAATTTACACAAAATTCTATCACGAACAACTATAAATTATTAAATAGATGAACCATCAGAAGCTTGTTGTTACGAAACGAAATCCATCCAAACGGTCCATTTGCCGGCCATTCTTCTCCGCACCGGAATGCCGGTAGAATTAAAATGCAATTACTTTTAACATATCATGACGTTGCACGAAACATCAAACAGCCGGATACCGTTCTGGCGCTCAAGCTGGATAAGCTCCGTAAAACCTGCCTGGCTAGTAGGGAATCCCCAACTCACACAGGAAAAAAAATCAACCTCCCATTTACACCGATCAATAACACACCCCTAAAAACCGGAGCAATGCGATGAAAAAACCACCCTATCGATCAACGGGCATATTAACCGAAAAGCTGCCCAATAGGCAAAAATTCTTACCCATGATCTCGTAAACATCCCAAAAAAATAGCGACGATAAATCGAGCGGTGATTTACCGCTAAAAATTCAGTGCAGCTCCTCGACCGCCATCGGCATCGAATGGACTCGATGATAATCTATTAGCGGCTGTTAGGTGGGTCAAGATGATCGCCACATTCTTTAGCCACCTTTCGCATCCGGAATTCTTCCTATCGCACGGACGGAAGTACAATAACCTGCCCAGCGCGTTAAGCATCAAACCATCGATAAATGGTAATCAAGCAACAGGTAAAAAACAGAAACAAGAACAGAAGCAGAACACAAACGGAAGCAACGACTCCTTCAACGAAATTAGGTACATTTGCTGCCTCATTGTACGGGTTAACTGGCTGAAGAATTGATTACTCATAATTTGAACGTTTTTGGTTCGCACCTGGTTGTTTTTTTTTATATTTTGTGTTTTCTTCCTTATCGTCCAGGTTTTGTTAATCTATCTAGCCCCGGAACAAGGTCAGTGGAGTATGTCTTTTCCAGCTTTTGCGTACCCGGATTGGCTTCTGGGTGTCAATTTGGGTAAGTAGGTTATGCGTCGACCCGACACGGGAGCTCTTGATACAATTGCCCGAGCAATTGGTAAAAATCGATCTAAATGCTTCGATTACGTACTCTGTTACTGTTGAACGTTCTTCAGTGAAGAAAACATGGAGATTGGAACGAAAACAAACTTCTCGACAAAATTGCACCTTTAAGGTAATTAAAAACGATTCAGCTGGACGGTTGTTGTTTTGATGAGCAACAGACATTCAGGAATCTCACCAATACCTTATCATTATCGCTGTAAAGTGTATCTTTATTGATTTCTTCTGCATTTTTTTTCTGGGCATCATATGTAAGGCGCCATTTCTGGATTACATCCAAGATAAACTAGAATTAGTCCAGGTACTTCTGGAATTCCTCACACTTTTGGCATCATTGGCAAAATGAAATCTTATGCTTCCTCGATTGTCGTTTGCAAAAGTACTAATTAGGAAATAAAGGTGATCTCGGCGGCCGAGATGAAAGCGGTGCTGGTCTTCAAACAGCTCTTACGCAGGACTGACTAAAGAGAATATGCGATGAGAAAGACGCCATTTATAAATGACATCCAATTTGAACCGGAATTTGACAAGGTACATTTCGAATTCTTGCCGCCATGTGGTACATCAAAGCTTCCATCAATTAACACACGGAAAGCTTGCAAAAGCGTGAATTAAATTATTTAAGAACGTAAGCAAGTTCGACAGGAAAATATTCAAAAAAAAAACGTATAATACACTATAGAATCTATTTTAAAATCAACATCATCAAGAAATGGGTAAAATTTAGCCAAATGAACTTGAAAACGCTGAAATCAACTCATCCTGGCAAATTGGGTACCATGTTTGAATTATGCTGAAGCCGAACTAGAATGTCGGCGATTTGGAATAAATTTTAGACATGCACAGCATTCAGTAATGACTGCAAACTCCAAACCCAAGTAATTATCTACTTCTCCAAAAACGAGCAACATGTATTACTTTTAAACTATTCAACACATTTCAATGCATCACGGTGCTACTAATGCGCCCAAGAAAACATTACAGAGAAAGTGTTGTTGTTTTTTTTCTCCTCCCCTGTTGCATACCTCATTGTTATCTTAAATCGTGCATAAAATATAAACCCATCTGCATTGTCAAACTGTCCGAAAAACCTCCTTCCCACCGGGAGATGTGAGGTGAATATTCTCCCAACGAACAAATTTGGAAAAGTTGTCCCAATACGCACACGCACCCTCAGCGGTAACCTCGGATTGCCTTTCCCTACCGAACACATTCCGTTAGCATTCGCTTATCAAAACCCTCAACCTTTTTTTTTGATTGGGGGGTGGGAGGTAGGGGGGGTGAATTAATTAAACCACTCGCACGGACCACCACAGCCCCACATACAACGCATGCGGAGGCCGTGTCCGAAATCGGTCAACAGAAAAATATTCCATCATGCTTCTTCCAGTGGCATCAACCATCTTGTTTCGGCAAAGGTCCGTTCCGGTATGTCATCCGGGCGGCTGTGATGTCTTCCTTTCTTCGTATCCCAGCCCACGTAAAGCTTTCGGCAATATGTCTTTTTTTTTTCTTTTATCTCTTTCCATTCTCTCGGATGGTTTCATGTGGAGTCGAACCTTCCACTCACTGTTTCCTTCTGCCGGTAAAACGGGACATTCTTGTTCTCAAATGTCAGGCAACGTGGAAAGCAGAACGTCCAATTATTAGCAAACCGAAACTTGCTGACGTTTCGGACTCTCGGATCCTCTTGAAAGTCGTCCAACAGCTATGCGCCAACTCGATCATCACACTTTTGGGGGCAATCGTTCGCTCTCACCCTGACCCACCTGTGCACCGATACGAACACGTGAACTGTGCCAGTTATGTTTATCAAATCCGAATAGACACCATCACCAAATTCCACCCAAAACTAAGAAGATTTCAACCCACTATATGCACCCTCCTCGTATAAACATTGTCCGCTGTCCGCTAAGTGTACCTTTATCCACTTAGAGCTCACTAATTAATCACCGTGTAAACACACACTCTCTTTTATCCGCACTCGCGCAAACCAACCACGGCTACTAACGCACCAGTCGAGAAACCGCAGCTCAGTTGTTTGCTCTCCTGCTCACTGTTACACTCGCCGCGATCCGACGACGAAAACCCGGTTGTGAAGCACCACCGGAATGGGAAAGCAGTGAAAGTTTGCCGCCACACTACTCACGTACACATGGACACTCGGGGATGTTTTTTTTTGCGTGTAGGTTTCGTTCCGTTGATTCTCACGAACGAAGCCTTCCAAACGGGCAAACGGGTGGCTTGCGTACTACAACCAGCAAGTGTGCGCAACAAAACGTACGCGTCCTCTGTGGCGCGCTGTTTCGATCAAACTGAGCCGGTTTCCGGTGCACCGCGAGTGTTTTATCAACTTTCTTGCTCACTAGCGATCGCTCACGTCTTTGCGGCCAATCTTTTCGGTGGCTGTGCTTGGAAGCATAGGTTCAGGGGGGTTTATCGTGCCGATCTTCGCCGGAGATGAGCTGGATGAGGTTTGATGAAATGGGATTTATCAGCTTACTCATCCCATTGCATGGTGAGTTGGTGAGAAAAGGTTTCCTCGATGTGGTGAGATGTGAAAAATAAGGGAGACTGGGCATGGATGGAGTGTATGACTGTATGTAGGAATAAATGTGGTTTTCGTAGAGCAATTCGAAAATTAAATTGAAGTTCTCAAAGCATTTGTGGCAAAACATAATACTAAAAAACATATTAGAAATTAAAAACAATTATTAACTATCCACATAAAAAAGTTGTCGCTTTTCTATTTAAAAATACACAAATAAAAATAATATACTTCAAAAGAAAAAAAATACATACCTTAAAAAATATTGTACGTGAGACGTTTATTTAAAAATAATATTTAAAAGTCGTAACCCAAATATATTTAAGTGCAATAAGAATTTTGTTTTAAGTATTTCAAATAAGAAAAAACTAATTTAAATTTTCTTAAAAATTTCGTAGTAAAACTTTTTCAACAAATTTTCACATATTATATCACATTTTAATCCTCAATTTTCTTAGGTAGTGAAATAATTATATTTTATTGCATTTACTACTTTACTAACATATCTATTAATTGTAATTGATATATTTATAGCAAACATAGTTATATAATATTTTTTTATTTAGAAAGAACGGCTTATTGCATAAAATTAGAAACTTAGGCCTTAACTTAATCTATTATACAATTCACATTGGTTGAGAAACATTTCCATAAAAGAACACTTTATCTCGAGTATGCTTGGTTGTTTGTTGAAACATGAGCTTAAACACATTAAAAAAAATTAAATGTTATAAATGTTGTGTAACAATGTAATAAAAAGCTATAAAATCGTCAACTAAGTTTAATTGTTCTGAAATAAATTCGATAAAAAGATATTTATCAAAAAATTATGTGGTACAATTTGTAGTATTTTTGTATTAGTTATAAGAACATTACCCAGCATAAATTTTGTTTTTATTAAGTTTGTATATAGTTGTGCTGCTACACTAAACCAGCGAATGATGAATAATTTGAATTTGAAAATATAAATACTGAAATACGTTAAAATTCATTTCGCACAAACATTAGAACAACCTTACAATACAATATATTTTAAGGATTATTAGATAATTCTAAATTGAATTAATAACAAATGACATTAAAGAAAATAATGTAAAGCACACAAAGAAGGAACACTATGAACCTTTTTTAAAACGTTATTTAACTAAATATATCTTATTATAATAAACCTAAAACAACTTATCATACCTATTCAATGAGAAGTTTAATTGCAAATTTGCAATAAATTTTAAAATATCCACAATGTTTTTGTTACAAGTCAGCTATTTGATTCAGCTTATAATTAATTTATAGTAACCGGAATACTTGTATGCAAATTATTTCTCTAACAGACACGCTTTGCAGTATGTACGATCACCCGATACGATGAGCTTAAGAACAAAAAAAAAGTAATTACACTTTGATCAGTCGTAGTTTGTAGGTGATCTCTTTTCTAGCGGTAGCTTACTCCACATACGAGAAACAGGTACGTACGTATCAATCTCGTCTGATCGCTGCAGTGAAAGTGCATCATTCTGCGATGCACTGTTTTATGCACTCTCATGCA
>KI424309.1:0-11766 GCA_000473375.1 Anopheles culicifacies
AAGAGATGATAACGCGTGTCATAAATAGGAGACGGTGAGCTCGATAGAATATTAAAAAAAAACACTCTGATGAAATACCTCTGAATAATTTCAACTATAGCACACCCTCCACGTTGCACAAGTTAACTTCAGAACAGAGCACACCTGCAAAAAGAGAGTAGACAGAGCAGATCCCTAAAATCGGATAGAGTGCGTAGAATGGAGCTCAATGTTCTGTTGGCTATGAGTAAAATATCATCCAAATACATTATGAAGCTTAGTCTGTCGTCAGGAATTACTCCAAGTAATCGAATGGAATTGGTAGATGCGTGGAGAAATGCGGTCTGCACGCTGTTTGTGTAAGGAGAGGAGGGAACCAACAGGCCGGTCGACTGTGCCTATCTAGACTGTCGGTGTGGGGAAGGGTAAATGGTCTTGAGTGTTGGACAATGCCGAACTACTCATGAGCCAAGTGTAAAGGTGGAGATGGACCAAAAACCTGTGCGAAGCGACGATTAAGCCGGGGATCGCCTTATGGTGTCACACAACTGCTACCAGTTACGGACTCTTGTGTGATCATAGGGCTGAGCCAATCGGTGATATGACAAGTCTACTCCAATTCATTTCCCGTAATAGTTTTAATTAATTTATTCCAAAAACTAGCTGGAATCCCTACCAGTGAATTATTTCAGTAGCGATGACGAGGAAATAATATGATTATATAGACCAATTACTAAAATACTTCATCGCTTAGTACTTGTAGTTCAATATTGTTGAACGATAACGAATGAGGAGTTTTTAACAATTAATTGGAAACCGATAATGACGATAAACTCACGCCTACCGCTACATAGTCTCAAGAGAGTACGAGTTTTAAATTAAATAATAAAATTGAATGGTGGTTAGCGTTCAATGTGAGACTCAGATGGCAAAACTAGTATGATCAAGGAACTATCGGTAAAAGAGGCGATCAATGACACGCATGTTTACATCTCACCTGTTCATTTCTAGATCTGCTAATCATACCACCCTTGTTAGCTATTTTGTAAGTTTGATGATGTCTTGAACTTTAGTTTGTTATCCATAGTGACTCTGAGATGTATATTAATATTTAAATTTAGTCCAAGAGTTTAAAGTCATTATTTAATTTGATTGCTAAATCTTAAAACATTGAACTAAAGAAGTAGATTCTATTTTATAACCGTTTCGACTTCAATTACTCCTTAGTCTTCTTTTAGATTAGTATGTTCCTCAATTCATTCGTCATTGTTTGGTGGAATATTATTTCCTAAGTGCCCTAAGAGGTTTGAAAGTATTTATTTTAAATAAGTCGTCAAATAAATGAACTACAAATAAACAAAAATATAAAATAATATGATTAATTCTTTTCCCCAGCCACCCACAGAAGAACGTAACCATCCAAGGTCACATCGACCGAGAGCACGAAATGTAATGAACCGCTGCACCGCTAATCTGAAGATCACTGCCTTTAATTAACCAAATTAAAGCACCATTATGATTGAAACCTCCATCATGCCAAACGAGCTGTCAACTGAAACCGGTCAAGGTTCACGAAAGGGCGTCGACGAACGGCTCACGCGATCTTACGCAGAATTTTTTGGCAAAATCCCCTGGTGAACCTCGGCCCGAAAAGGTAAATGAATGATTTTTGGGTGTAGCTTTTAAAACTGAAGTAAAGATCAGCTACGATTCCCACCCTCGGCGGTAAAGAAAACCACAAAAAGCACAGTCCAGTAAGTATCCGTTCTGGTTGGTTTGCCCTGGACACTGGCCCACCGGATGTTGCCGGTTTAGTGACTTATTATTCCAATTTTTTTTTGTTGATGTTTTGGTACCGGAGAGGGAAAAGTAAATGAAAAACGAAATCTTCCCGAGCTTCGTGTCTACGGGGTTCGTTTTTTTTTTTTTAGTTGCCATTCTTCCACGAGCGAACAAATCTGACAATGTGCTGAGCACCTTACCGTAATGACTTCGCAATCGGGTGTTGTTATGATGGATGGGAATAGATCTTTACGTGGATCTGCCACGGTTGAAGCGATTCGGTCTGAGCTTATTGGGCCTGGGAGTGGAGGGGCGGCGACTTTGCGTCGTCCCAGAGAGCTCTGTGTGCTTTTTCTGCCAATTCCGGTGGGATTGTAATCGCTCCACCGGATGTAAGTATAAAGTTAATATTAATGACCAAAGAATTAGGTGGTCGGTAATTCAACTCCACTGACTCCATTCTGTTCAAGGTCGTGCAAGATGAACGTGATGAGGTGGTGAGATGAAAGAGTAAAGTCTCCAGATATTCTTCAACTAAATCTGAGCTTTAAAATGTCTTACTCTTGCTATTTTAGGTTAAATATTATCTACAAAGCGTTGTTCTATGGATCTGCCCCACCAACCAACCACAGTTTGTGCATTTACGCGACGGAATTATCGTCCAATCTTTCTAACAATCTTATTAGACCCGCTCACGAACGAACCGGGCATGAGAAAATCAGCATCGTTTCGTGCATCATCTTCCGAATGGTGCGGGAAAACGGCGACAGGTGACGACTTTCGATTGCGGCTCGTGGAGTCGTTTGTTAACGACACTCCAACGCCGTGTTACGCGAAACAATGACAATTGACCATAAATTCCATCACCCCTTGACCTTGGCCATCGGGCTTCGTACATGCTAAAGGCCGGTGGCCAACCTCTGACGTGTTCTGATGCCAACCCGCGTCAATGCCGGCGTGTTAGGCTAGACGTTTGAAAGCCAATTGAATGTCACTCGCCCGCGCTATGCGAAGATGCTCGACCGAAACCGGGTGATTTATTCTCACGTGTTACCGAGCGAGAATTTCACGCAATTTCCTTCCCAACCGTGTAGATCTCGTGCGGGTCATCGTAGAGTTGACATCTAAGAATTCGATTGATTTTATCTCACCTCGCGCTGGGTTCGTTCTTTTCCAACGTTGCCAGCCAGCCGGGTGAAGTGAATCGAATCAAGCTACTACGACTTATTCTTGGTGCCTGCTACACAAGCCACTTATGCAAAGCCGTGTAATTGCAATTTACGATGTGTTGAACGGTCGGTAAGCCTCGGGCCTGGAAAATTCGTTCACGAGCAAGAGGCTTTCCTTTGGCCGTGGAAGGGGCATGCTGTGAGTGGCTGGGAAAGTGACCACCACTTAGTGTGATTTATGGCAAATAATATAAGCTATTAATAAGACTCCAAACAAAAGTAAACAGCCAAGATCTTCTGCCATCTGTTTGCACAGTGATAATGTAGTAGATAATGTAGCTCTTTTAGTATTTCATATCGAGCTTCTCAACAATTTTACACAAATGACAAGTTAAGTAAATGCTATAAAATTTAAATTCCTCTGCTATAAAATAATCCCATATTTATATTTCAAAAACGAAATATTACAAAAATCTCCTAGGCGGTCACACAAATTGACTTTAAATTAACAAAAAAAAATACAAATAAACAGATCTCATGTCTCCCGTCTGTCTGATTGATTTATTAATTAAGGAAGTATTCTATCGTTTCTGTTTTTGGCAATTCATAACCTTTTTAGATCCGTTGGAGAACACACCCGATAAAACAACCTTAACTGTAACGAATTTTGCTAAAAAAAAGACAGACGTGCAAAGTCTCCTTCTCTCACGCTTGTGTCCATCCCAATGCTGTACTTTGATTCATCCCCCACGCCATTCATCAACAGTACGCAACAGTCTGTTTCGTGGTCAGAGAATGACCGCGGATGTTCTTTGCACGCGAAACTCGATCCCGTACTCGCCATCAGTCACAGTCGTGGTTCGTCGCTTACGGCGCGTAGATATCATTAGTTAAGTTGCTCCAAGTCCGATCTTGTGTTGAGTGGTGTTTACCGGTTGTGATCTATTACAATGGTTCTCAGCAGTATGAAGAACTATTTGTGTATCTTTTTTGTGATTTTTGCCCTCGTTACCCAAAGCCTTGCCGTAAATCCCACCGGGAAGGTGGACTTTTCGGAGGCGGATGATTTAAACACAGATGACACAAACGGGGGTGGATTCGTGAGTGTGTACAAAAACTACCCAAAGATCCAGGTGACGGTGGACACACAGAAGCTAAAGCGTGTACCACAGCCGGAAACGAAAAGTGACGAATCGAGCTCGGGTAGCTCCGGGAGTTCCGGATCGGAGTCGGTCGAACGGCCCTCGGTCGGTGTGCGGACGGACATAACGATCGAAATTTCGGAAGAATCTGCAAACGATACGCGTACCGGTGATCGTGATGGGAAGAAGGATCGTAACGGCACCGGGGGGCTTGGGGCGGGAGGAGATACGGGCAGTGGGAAAAAGGATCGCAACGGGAATGGCAAGACGGCCGATGAGGATGATGCGAATGCGAGCATACCGGTGTTTAAGGGTATGGCGGGAATTTCGACCAAAAAACCAAAACCAACACCATCGCGAGGTACTCCACATGGGGAGAGACCAGGGATGACGCTTAGCCAGCGACCTACGGTGACTAGCTTCTATGGACCGGGAGGTGATGATCGGAATCGCATTAGTGGAGAGTACGATGGGTGGAATTCGCATTATCCTTCCCATACGGTAACAGCCGTTTGGACAACCGAGCGACCATATCTTAGACGAGTGGATTATGATTATTCAGGTAATTGGAGATTACTATTTCTCCCATCGCCAAGCTGTCAGTCGTGATAGTGATCACGTCTATATATCTCACAAACTATCTCTGTCTCTCGATCGTAGGGCAACATCGTTCACCACCGTACTACAAGGGTTATGTTCCCTACAATGTGGGCCATCAGCATCACACACAGTCGGCGGAACATCACCACGCGGGTGACTGGAAACCGTGCTACTGCAGTATCTATCAGCCGTGGGCTGCACGTGCCCCAACCAATCCCGTTCTCCCCTCCTCAGGTACGCTTCATCCCACCGTACACCCGCCACCGCGTAACACCGTGGACAACAAAGTGGACGTACCTGCCGTCCTCTCGCACCAGCAGCACTATCGTTCGATCCGCTCGTAGCGGCAAGCGTTTGGGCTTTTCGGAGGAGAAGCCCATTGATCACCACCCACCCACGTGCGCTTCCTCCTCTAGCTCTAGTCTGTAAGACGCAGTCGCTGCATTTGCTCCATTCCCTAAACAGAGGGAAAGCAAACCCGTAGCATCTTTTTACATTGTATATGATCAATAAAAGTTGACACACTTTTTTTACCTATCTTAAATTTCCCTTCGGTTTTACTGTCACAAATACTTCACGTGTTTCTTCCCTACTCGACGGGATGATCGTAAACCTGCTCGGGATGATCATCCCGACGTTGGTTGCAGTATTATGTCACCTGCATCTTCTACACTGGAGAGGAAATAAAAAACAGCTTCAAACCCTCGATCACCAACACACGCGATCACACACGATTGGGAAGGGTTTCTAAGCGTACAAGGTAACACACAGACATAGCGGTTGTGTACAGTTGTCCGACCTCCAATAAATTGATAAGACGACGATCAACAGCGAGGTTCGTACGAGGCAGATGCAAATCACTACACGTTCGATCACAACACGGGAAGCAACGGATTGTTGTGCAGGAACGATCAAGAGCGCTTGGAAAACATCCGTCCAAAGTATGCGACGACTGTTGTGTTTGCTACCACTAGTGTGCGTGCTCTGTGTGCTGACCGTTTCAAATGCGGGTAATATTTTAAAACAAAAAGCGAACAATTGGCAACCTTTTACCTGTGAGAGATAACAATCGTCCGCTCTACTTACAGCACCACTTACGACCGATATGGATCAGATGGAGGAGATGGAAGAGCTCGGTTTGGTTGGCTGTAATCACGCGGTCACAGTAACGGCTTTACCCTTGCCTGGATTTACCGTCATCAACAACTCCGAACCACGTCATCTAACGGGCTCGAAAACTGCAACAGAATCTCAAGATGAACTCCCTGAACAACGTAATGGCACAAGCCCGAAAGCCTCATCAGAATCCGAAGAAAGCGGTAGTGCATCTGGGGAACGTCCCATTGTGCGTGATATGCGAAGCGAAAATCGGTGAATAAAGTGCACAATTTATTACAACACAGTTTGCTTACACTACGCTACTACAAGTCGGTTAGCTAGGTGATTTGGCACTGGTGGACCACTTCCTCTGATGGGACCAATGTACTCCGTAGAATCGGTGAGTTGAAGTTCCTGTGGGATAAAGCTGCTCCGAGCATACTAATGGATATGGAAGATCACGAAATGGGAAGGTTAAGTGATCAGATGTTTAGTACTCCACTTCGCTCATATGCTTACCATAGACACATTCGGTAATTCCAGTTCGTTTGTATCGGCCACAGTGAACACAAGCCGATCATCGTCCGAAGAATATCTTACCGTAGAAGTAGTTGGTGGGGATAGCGTCGTGGAGATGACCGAAGCTATGGTGTTTGGTTGTTCCGTAGTTTGCCACCACCAGATGCTTGGAGTTTCGGGGACCGGATCATGCTGAGGTACAACAATGGTCGGCACTTCTTCCGTTGTCGTTGATGGCCACGGTGGAATCCAGAGCATTTTTGAAACTTTCTCATTAATACCGTTCAAGAATTCGCGCTTCTTCTCGTAAACGGTTTGTTTGATCGTGGACACTTTGCTTTTACACCGAAAAGATCTCTGTTTAGTATGGCACGAATGGAATGGAATGCCAGATAATACCTACCCAAGCAAGCTTTCGCCATCCTTTTTCCCCCAGTCGAGCAGTGGAGCTGTAATGGAGCGTCAAACGTTACCGTTAATGCTTCTTAAACAGCTTCCCAGTGCAGGGGTCTTACATCCTGTACTGCATCCAAATAGTACAATTACCACCACAACCAACAGCGATCGTTTCATAGCTAGCGAATGGCACTCCGGACTGTTTTGCGTGCAATATACGACTGATCTTAACATCAAGCTTGATTTGTGTTGCCTGTGACCTAGTTATCACGTTGAAAGGAAAAGTAAACAGTCGCTGCTGTTAATCAGGGTTGCAATTTTTTCGTTCTGCCAGTCAAGTTTTCAAGCGCCATTGCTTATCAAGTACTACGGCAATGGAGGCGACAGTGGGATGAATTCCCGTAGAGAGTCCCGTAGAGTTCAGGATCATGGATGGAGATAGATCAAGGATGGACCAGTAAGTGCATTGACTGACAGTTTTTGCATTCACAGCATTCCCCTTATTGTGTAAATTGGGAAGATGATGCCAAAGCTCCAATCACTATTATAGAAGGTCTCTATTTACCTAGCCTCTTACAAGAATAAATGGATCAAGAAATACAAGATCGAATGTGGGATACAGAGAAATTGTAGTTAATCATAGGTGGTACGTGTTATTGAATCAGTCCGAAGGTGAGAGTCCTCATCAGTTCAACATTAGCAAGCTAGTTCAAACGAGCCAAAGTCCAACAGTGACGCAAGTCAACTGAACTAAACTGTTCGTTTGACTTAAACCGTCCGGGACGAACCCAAGTAGGTGCAATGTGTGTGGTAGGTAATAAAATTTCATGAGCGATTCTGGACTGTAGATTCATTATGTTCGACCCAAACTCGCTGATCTAAGTCAGAGTTATAGGTTTTTCACCTAATAAACCCACCAGTCGTACTAGAATCTGCCTCCGATCTACAACAAGTTTTACAACTGCTAAGCTGTTGCAAATCATCTATACTTACCTGTTATTGGATGAGCTACCCTCTCACTCCAATAAGCGAGAGCTATATTAAGGAATTTAAAGCAGAACAGCAGTCAGCAGTAGGGCTAATTTCTTTGGAAGCTACAATGACCTTGCTCTATCACTTCACGAATTCTAGAAATTGCCAAACCAGGAGATAGGCTACGGTTCGGAAGCACTTTGTGATAAGACTAAAAATGCTATGATGTTCGCTGCCACACGTTTACGGCAACCACATTGCGATGAGTGCCGACGATCACGGACTTCATTAAGAAAATCCGTTTCTACTATGGATGGGAAATACCAAGCCTTGGAGTCCTGTGTGGCTGTGATATCGTGAATGCAGGCAGAGTACATCACACCAATATAACATCTCAACCACCATACGATTACAGATGAGTTTGAGTTTTATTGTTCAAATGTCTTATAAACTACATAAGTTAATGCTTAACGAGAGCAACATAAACATGTCACGAAAATGATGCCGGCACCTGCACAGGAATCAGCCCAACGTTCAATTTACGGCTTCGGTTACGCAGTGTGCAGACTGTACGTGCTAACCTTTCCATCGTCCTCCAGCGTCGTGGTGGCCGCCTTGTAACCAATCGTCTTTCCATTTATATTGTGCTTCTCGCTTTCCGCCGTAGAAAGCATACTGTACGATTTCGGTTTACCATCGTCACCGTACTGTGGAAAAATGCAAATAAAACCCCATTAACTTAACCTCAAACTCCAAACCATATTGGAATGCGTTCTACTTACGCGCTGTTCCGATGCCCACTTGGAACTGCTGGACCAAGATTTGGAACGCTGGAAGCCAACAGGCATCGTACCCATGCCTTCCGTTTCGCCACCGAATCGTGAGTCCGTATCGAACGTTGCACTTCCCGTCACGGCACCATTGTGTACGTTCTGTGCCTGCAACCGAGCAAGCGTTTCCGATTCGCTCATAATGTCCTGCAGATCTGTTTCCGCTCCGAAACCGCCCGATCCGCCCACTGCCCCGAACCGTCGACCGTACTCATCGTTCGTGATGGGATAGTGGACGAAACTTCCGCCACTGCCTGCCTTATAGCGACTGTTGTGCGAGGCACTGTGTGCGGCCTTGCTGGAGTATTGCGAACCGTATTGTGTTGCGCCGGCCGGAGCATAGTAGACAGGTCCGCCAGCACCAGAGCGATGTTCCTGTGTGGAGGATGAGTACCGATTGGCAGTGGACGAAGCAGTACCGGTGGTTACTGGTTGTACTACGAGCGGAACGTTGAGTGCGTTGCGATGCTGCTGATGTTGAGATTCAGATGCGCTTTCGTACTTCGAGGAGGAAACAGTTCCCGACACGGGTACGGCAGCGACGTACGTTGGCGTGGACTGGTAGGTTTGACGACGCTGAGATTCCGCCGACTGGGCTGTGTTGTAGCGGGTAGATGAACCTGTATTTGGTACATAGGAACCCGTACGAACATAGGAGCTTTGCTGCTGAGCACGGTGCTGCGACGAAGATGCCGAGGAAGTCGGAACCGTTGGAACATGCAGCCTTTCGGTACGCTCAGTCGTTACACCATCAATTTCATCCACATACTCATTGTCTTGATTTGTGTCCTGAAAATCGTGAGACGATCGAACTGGATAGAGGTTCGATTGACGCTGTACGGTCTGGACCGATTCGGCACGCTGATGCGACCGGTGTCCATCGACACGCTCGGAGTGTACTGGTTGGACACCGTTCAAGTTCAACACTCGTCCGGAAGCATCGTAGGATGTTGTCGCAGCGCTCTCCTCGGTTCGTGATCGTGACGGGGCGTAGTATTGTACGGTGGAGCCGACCGGTTTCGTGTACACGACGTACGTGTTACCCGTGGACGGAGATTGTCTATACTGATGATCCTGCTGTGCGACGTATCGTCTAGAATAGTCACTGTTAGTGGCCGGATATGTGACCGGTTGTACAAGCTGCTGTTCGTTCGATGCAGCAGAGAAGCTTGAACGTGCATTGAAGCTATTGCTAGAAGAACCGCCAACAGGTACCGCCGTGTACACGACATTGGCAACCACAGGTTGACTCACCACCGATCGTTCATTAGTCGTTCGCTCGTAGCTACTTTGGGAGGCGTGCGTTTGAGGTGCCGGAACAGTGTAAACAGGTCGCTCCATTAACATCGTAGATGTTCGTCCCCTTAAAGCACTTTGCTGTCGAGAGGAGGATGAACTAGAATAGCTGGATCGTACACCTGATGTTGAGCTAACAGCAGGATAGATAACCGGACTCTGTACATTCTGTACGGACGACTCAGACATGCGTGACGAGCTAGCCGAATATTTCTGGGAAGATCCAACACCTCCTACTCCGGTGGAAGTTCCGGTGGCTGTGAATCCCACAATGCCCTGTCCAACCGTTTCTGCGTCACTTGCACCTTCGGCACCAAAACTGTTGTAGCAGAGAGTGTCACATGGTCCAGTAGTACCTCCGGTAGCGACCAGAGCCGCAGTTTGTTGTTGCAAACGTTCCGCTGCCGCTTTTCGGGCCACATTTACCGATGATTCATGCTGGGAATAGTGTCTAGTTTGAAATTGAATAGATCAAACAGAGAGAGAGAGACTTGTTAGGAACCATTGTGCACTTATATTTTAAACATTTTTACTGTAGTTGTTTTGTTGGCGAGTAACTCTGTACCAGGCGAGTACTTACATTCCAGTAACGGCCGCACTTTAGCGAGATACGAGAAAACCAGATAGAACCAAAGCATGCAGGTACAAAACAGAATAAACAACGATCATTAACGATTTGCTGCCCAAAGCACTAAGCTATTGCATATCACTCATCAACTGAAGTTACACTTACTTGTTATGCACTGAGATATCCTCACTCCAAGAAGCGACACCTAAATGGAGATGTATGAAACGGTACAGCATCATTAGTATAGCTAATATTTTTCACGGATGCATCATCAAAGTTATAAAGACTTTGTTCTACCACTTCACAGATTCTAGAACCTTCCAAAACAGGAGATAGGCGCTCATAGTGATAAGACGTTCGCCATCACTCTTTTTTTTTTGTACGGCAATCATATTTGGACGATTGCTAACGAAAACAGTTTTGCACGAAACAGATGTTCCACAGCTAGTTTGAACACATCTGAAGAAGTGAGGATCGTTTCCACGATCACCAACGGTTAAACAGTTTACCTGCATGACTGTATCCAAGTAGCAGGGTTAGCCACACTACACTTTTCCACATGTTGCTTTGATGGGCAAAACTGTTTTAGCACCGTATAACTCTACTCTCCTTAAAGAATGCGATGATGTATAACGATTCCAAGCTCCCAACTGTGGATCTTGCTGCTTTCAAACTGCACTTAATCCTTATGTCCACTCGATGGAGGTACTCAACGAGAACTGAAACATTTATAGAACCGTAGCGTGATATTATAGGACACGATGGAGTTCCGACACGACACGTTCTAGTTGATTCGCATGTTTGTAGTCGGCAGCAACGGCAGGCTGACCTCAACTTCTATCGATTGACATCCGTTATCAGGGCTCGGTAGACCGTGAGACACTACCAGGCAGGCAGGGTACGGTGATCTTTAGCTGATACAGACTTCCCATTACAATTCCAGCCCGATCCGGTGCTTCGTTAGTAAAGCAAATTCGAAGAAGCAACGATCGTATACTGCCCATTATCAGTAAGCCTAACGGAAGTAACTCCTTGCAGGAAGCACTTACGAACCCGATGTCAGTAAACGCAATGTCGGTCTAGGTCAACCATTACCATCAATACAAACCGTTACCAAGGTTGAGAGATGAATGAGACAACGCCCTGCCCGAGGGACGTTAGTCGTTCACTGGGTAATCCGAACAATGAACACACTTTCTTTAGCTTGATGATATCTCTGTTGTTTTATTCGCAACCACCGTACAGCGGAAAATGCATAATATTATTAAGATGCTCCAAAAAGTATTAAAAATAAGATTGTTAGCACATAAGTACGCTTTAATGTAACGCAACACACGTTTAATGTCCGGTGGACTATCGCCGCGAGTTTCCCCGCCCTCAGCAGCATTCGCAATACGCTCCGTCCGATCCTGAGA
>AXCM01006542.1:0-15508 GCA_000473375.1 Anopheles culicifacies
TTTGAAAAACATTTTACAGATGTTACTAATAATAGTCTTGGAATTGGTCTTAAGACAATTCGTTAAAAACTGCATCAATGTTTGTCTGGTCACTAGCCTCACTCTTATTGTCCAGGTTGTTAGTGATTCCATTGATAAGTGAAGGAACCAACATCTCATATTCTTGACACCAAGCAAGGTGGACTCAATGGCAGAATGTTATTATTCTTAAGCCAACAGGCGTGATTTTAGAAGATTTTAGTCAAATAACTGCCCATGCACGATAGTAACTCCCCTTCTACCCTTTGAGCATTTCTGGTTTTGAGGCTCAAATTTTGGATAATCAAGAATTGTCATGTAAGAAAATACTTACTTACTCACTCACGATCCAGCACCGTTGTCTGCCAATCGATTATTCCGCTCTGGCGGAAGCATCAACGCCATCACTCCATCACAGTGTGGACCAACCATGCATCCTCTATCTGTGTGGACGGCCTAAAGGACTTTACGAGTTGGGTCATCCGGTGTCATTTTCATGACGTGATCAACCCACCGGAGTCAAGGTGAGTCTAATTCGTTGCACGGTGGTGAGATCATCGTACAACTCATAGAGCTCGTCATTGTAGCGGCTCCTCCATTGTCCTTCCACACATACGGGGAATGTTCTATACAGTCCCAGCTTCGTCCGTCGCGACAGATATTTAGAGTGGAGAAGTTTCCTCAGGCTGTAGTATGACTGGTTGATAGCCTGCCACTTGCGTGTAGCCACGACTATTGAACGACTTCAAACGTGCGGTCACCTATCCGTACATCACCCCTGCGTAAATTAGTGTTTGGGTTTATTAGCATGGCCGCTGGTGGTGCCATCATCATTGTGGTTTTATGCTACATAGGAGAGCCTCAAACCAATGATGTCTATGTCATCAGCGTATGCAAGGATCTGGATTGACTTATAGAAGCTGGCCCAAGACGTTTCCACCTCCGAGTCACGGATGGCTGTATCTAGGGCCAGATTCAAAAGAAGACAGCCCATCTCCCTGGCGCAGGACATTGGTTTCAAAGCAAACGAGTTTTCCATTCACATGTGATATTGGCCACTGTCATTTTTACAAGCCTGGTAAGCTTGGCCGGGATTCCAAACGGCCTCATTGCGTCGTATAGTTTGGTAAGGATATGGTAGTTACATTACTACCTATTTCAGTAGTGTGAAGACACAAATATATTGGAATGGTATTTTACAGCTTTTCTTCTGAAGATCTTCCATTATTCCTGCTTTTCTTTTGAAGACCTCAAGAATCGTTGATTGAGCCATATAAAAAAAATCTAAACCTTTCCCACAACAAATGGCAATTGAAAAAAAAGAGGACTTCTACACAAAACTTTAACAAGAAGGCATTTATGGCGCAAAGTAATTTGAGGAGCATCACAAATATTCCACCAAGCACATCTTTTGCAATAAAACAGTAATTTAGAGCTGAAAAGTTTATTGAACAATTTGGAAATGGCGTGTGATGTTTTTCTTCTGTAGAATCAAAGGTTAATGGCCCCCGAAGATTACTCACAGCAGTCAAGCTGTTTGTGCGCAAATAGAAAACAGAAAATTAGGATCGGTTACATGATCATCACACATCTCATGATCATGAGATGAAATTCTGCTTCGTCAGAAGCGCAATCTGGTGGATTTCAATTAAAGCTACCGTGCGGTCACCGATTACAGTGCCCTAAAACAAATATGCCGTTTAATAAACCTGCCTTTGTGCGCATGGGATCTTTGGTAATGGGTCCAAGGTGGAAAAAAACGGTCGAACGGAACCGATACCGTGTGGGGGTGGGCTAGTGTGTGGGAAAAAATAAACCACCTTAGCTCATCTGATGAAGATACACCGATGCCACCCTTAAAGAATAGCTGCTGCTCACGTTCACATAAGACAGACAATTGCACAGCCGGGTACAAAACACCGATTCTTATCTGCCCAGCTACTCCGACGTCTCAGCTACTCATCGACGTGGAAGATGCAGAAGATTCGTACACACGGTTCACCTCATTGTCTGTGACCGTGAAGTGTGCACTCTCTTTTGCGTCCGTTTGCTTCGGTTCGATGCCGCGTGAACTCCTCCATGAAAAGTAATTATACGAGCCGCAGTGGCTACGAGTTAGGCAGGGACCAGCAAGAGGATGCGAACAAAAAACACGCGGGCGAAGAAGATTTATTTACCGAAAAGGGAGAAGATAAGCAAACATGAACTATCTCCACTGATCTTGAACTAAATTTCTCCTCTCCGGGTCGAAATCAAGCTGGTGCTGGTTTGGACCGGTAAGTTTCATGCCAACAGCACCGGTGTTGCCGTCCAGCCGGCCAGCCAGGGCAAGGGCAATAGAAAAGTTTTCGCTTGTGTGGGATGGGTTTTGCGACCGTGTATCATGTTTCATGATGCTTCGCTATGAATTTTCAATCGTGCGATACCCCATTTCAACGAATCAAAATGCAGCAATGGTGAACGTCTGGTGTTTGGTGCTGATGGAAACGCAATTCCTTGGCGAAATGGCAGCATTGTTTGTAAAGCTTCTTTCAAACTACATCCTTCTGCGGCATGTTTCTCCGTGCGCCTTGTTTGCCTGCAGTTGGTGGGCTTTCTCATTAGTATTTCTCTGCTCTTGGGTTTTCTTTCTTTTTTTGTAGTGACTGACTGTATTCCATTCGTATCGTGGAGATTGTGTTACAAAAAAATATAACGGCGATAAGTTTGTGAAGTAAACTTGAACTTCAAAACTTGCTCAATGCATTCTTTGTCTTAGATGTGATGCAAGTGTTTCCGTCGCATTTTCCATTGTCTTTTTTGCGCAGAATTCAATTATGGCTATTATCCAGAAAATCTTCAACTCAATGTGATAGTTGGAAAAGTTCTGTCGGTGTTCAATGTCTGTAGAGTTTAAGGGAAACTTTTAAATTAAGGTGACACAGGTGACTTTAAAACCGGTCCAAGAAACATGAAGAATGTCTCGTAGTGCAAGTGATAAGCGCATCGTCTACTAACACGTTCCTTCTGACTCTAATCCATTTTTAGAGCGTTGAATTCTCGAATGATTGAGAGCAGCTCGGTGGACGAAGAGGATAGTGACGCTAGTCTTCGAACGGGCAGGACCGATGTTTGAATCTCATTCGGGCCGTTCCTCCGGTTCGCAGGGCTGACTATCCTCTTGCTGGTAAATGTAAGTCACGAGGTCAGAAATAACAGAACAAGACCTCTCGAGGTTATAGAGCCATCTAAGAAGAAGAAAAATGCTCCAAAATTGTTGTTTGTCTCTTTCACTTGACATTATTCAAGTAACTAATTATTCCTATAATTATACTGTTTTGTTTCAGATACGACATCCCCTTTGTTTGATGTTCCAAACTAAACTCTACTATGACACAGCATCGCTCAACAGACAAGCTACAAATGGAAATACTCAAACGTACCGTCTGCCGGCTCAAGCCCGTCCGCAAGTTCTGGGCAGCAGGATCTCATTTCTTCCTACAACTAGTACTTACCCTCAGCTTCTGCGTCACGCTGGTCAGCTGCAATCGTGCTCCAGTGTTTCTAATAGACGATCATGCGGAAATAGTGATAAGATTGAAGGAGTTCCCAGAAACTCCCGTCGGTACGCTGATCTATCGGTTGCGGGGTTACGATGCGGACGGTGATCCTCTAACGTTTGGCGTGCAGAAAAGCACCGACAGCCACATCATAAGACTGAAACAGAACTCTTCGAACGAAGCGTTCGTCTACCTCAACCACGAGCTCGATCGTGAAGCACGAGAAGAGTACACGCTCATACTGACACTCACCGATGGCCGGCTGGGTGAGGGTAACTTTGTGACGCAAAGCTTCCTCCTGCTGGTGGAGGACATTAACGACAATGAGCCGATCTTTAAACCGTTCGCCTCGGTGCTGGAGGTGGCAGAAGACAGTCCGCCGGGGATACTAACAACGCTCGAGGCGGTGGATAAGGACGAAGGTGCATACGGACAGGTGGTGTACTACATACAGGGATTGAACGAGGAAAACAACGTTTTTTCAATCTCAACTACAAATGGGAAGGGTGTGGTACGGCTAACACGTGCATTGGACTACGAACGACAGCATTTCTATCACATTAACGTATTGGCAGTTGATCGAGCTATACAGGTATGATGGTACTGCCTTATGAGTCACATTGAATGGCAGAACTCACTGATTCTGCTTGATTTTGCAGGGAAGAATCAATACAGGAACTGCTGCATTGCTGGTAAGAGTGAAGGACGTAGAAGATCAACCACCAGAGTTTCTTGTGACTCAACCCGTGGTACGCATCTCCGAGGATGCACCTATCGGAACGGAGGTGATGCGAGGTACGTTTAGCGTAGTAAGGATGAAAGTTCTTTAAGCTAACTTCCTTCCTTTGACGTACATTAACAGTGAAAGCTGTAGATGGTGATCGAGGCATCAATAATCGTATTCTGTACGGCATCTCGAACAATGCTAGCGAGCTGTTTGAGATTGATCGTATAAAGGGCTCGCTAAGGACGAAGCAGAAGCTTGATAGGGAAGACTCCAAAAATCCCATCAACGGTGCATTCATATTGGAAGTGGTGGCCACCGAGGAGAGTAAACAACAGGTAAGTTATTTCGAGTGTTTAAGAAGCAGATACAATTGTACTGAAACTATCTTTTCATTATTCCGATGTACTACAGCCTGCACCATCCTCCACCATGGAGATCACAGTGATCGTGACGGATGTGAACGATGAGATCCCGCGCTTCAGAAGTGATGGGTATGAGTGTGAGATTGGTGAAAATGCGCAAGAAAACACATTGGCCAGGTTTATAGATGGCAGCATCAACGAGGTGTTTGATTACGATCAGGGTAAAAATGGCACCTTTCGACTATTCCTCGATCCACCGAGCGATATCTTCGAGGTAATTCCGAAGCGAGCGATCAACGAAGCTACCTTTGGGTTGCGTGTCAAAGACCCAACCATGCTTGACTTTGAGCGTGTACGTGAACTAACGCTCACTGTGGTGGCGAGCGAGGTTGAGACACCTGTCCGTAGTAGTACGGCACAGGTACGCGTGCTGGTGTTAGATCAGAACGATAACTTTCCAGAGTTTGTGCAGTCATCGTACGAAATAGATGTCCTGGAGAATGTGACAGCAGGAACGGTGCTAGTGCAGATACAAGCGTCAGATGGTGATTCGGGTGTCTTCGGCACTGAGGGTATTCGGTACACGAACCTCACCGGTAGTATCTCGAGCTATTTACATCTGGATCCTCGTACAGGCACCATTACGCTCATGGCATCCGACAGTCCTGTGTTTGATCGCGAAATCATCCAAAAGCACTACCTCTCAGTGGAGGCACGTGATAATGAAGGACGGGGGAATCGAAATACGGTTCCGCTCATCCTTAACGTGCTGGACGTAAACGACAACCCACCAGTTTTTGTTCAAAAACGCTACGAAGTTAGGCTGAAGGAGAATGCGTTTGATTTCGAATCACCTATCACGGTGGAGGCACGTGACAGCGATCTAGAAGGTTCACCGAACAGTGCGCTAGAGTATCGGCTCGTTAGCACACATCATTCGGAATATTTTCACATTGATCGTCGGACGGGAAGATTGTCGGTGCGAGAGGCAGTTGATTTCGAACGGCTGGAGAGTGGAGGAGGTGGCAGTGATACACGCACCATTTCACTGAACGTCGAGGCTGCTGATGGTGGTGATCCGGCACTAACAGCTCAGGTTGAAGTGACGGTGTACGTGCAGGACGTTAATGACTATGCACCCGTTTTTCTCGAGTCTCAGTATGCGATAGTTATCCCGGAGGATACTCCAAGCGATCTTCCGGTCTTGCGAGTAACTGCAATGGATGGAGATGGTTCATTTCCCAACAATCTCGTCACGTACAGGATCCAGCAGGGTGCGGACGGTAGGTTCGTGATAGGAGCAAGTACGGGTGAGATATCGATTACGCACGGTGCCTCACTTGATCCGAATCTGCTCGGTCCTGATGCGCTGGGTTCGGGATCAACATTCGTGCTGGAGGTGATCGCTTCGGATGGTGGCAATGGAGATCAGCAGTTGCAAGGATCCTGTCTGGTGAATGTGACTGTTACTGACGTGAATAATAAACCACCGTACTTTGTTGGCCCAACGGCTGTGGCTGTGCGCGAGAACACACCGGTAGGTACGGAGGTGTACAGGTTGATGGCTAGTGATCCAGACGAAGGTGCAATGCTGCGGTACTACATCGATCGCAGTCAGTCGGAAGGAAAAACTGAGGAGGGCGCCTTGGTGAAATTGGACGATTATGATTTCGTATCGGCATTCTTGCTGAATGAGACGAATGGGCTGGTTAAGGTAATTTCTACTCGTAGTATTGGCGTCTTTTTTCACGCTTATCTGAATACCCTTCTGCCTTACAGATAGCAAAACTGATAGACCGTGAGAAAATTGCCGAAATCAAACTGGCCTGCGTTGTGGAGGACGTAGCAGCTGAACGAGGTGATCAAATGGCAAACACCTTCCTGAAGATAACCATTCTCGACGAGAACGATAACAATCCCAAGTTCCGCAAGCCCTTCTACAAACACTCGATAGCTGAAAATAGTCAGTACGGTGTGACGGTTTGTACGGTGGTGGCCGAAGATGCAGACCAGAACAAAACTATCAAGTACAGTCTGGAAGGAGATAAGGGTGTACTGGATCTGCTGCACATCGATGACGAGACGGGTGAGATTGTGGTGCGCAATCGCATCGATCACGAAGAGTACGGTTGGTTGAACTTCTCAGTGCGAGCTGCGGACACCGGAAGTCCTCCGAGAGCATCCTTCGTCGAGGTGTTTGTGCAGGTGTTGGATGAAAATGACAACAATCCGTACTTTGTTGATAACGTGAATGATTTCTACGTGTCTGAAAATGCCACCATCGGTACGGAGATAGCGATCGTACAGGCGAAGGATCTAGATTCGGGCGATTTTGGACGCATCACGTTCATACTGGATCGTGTCAGTTCTAAGGTAATTGGTTGACTTTTGGTCAATGTTTCTGAATTTCTAATCGCCCTAATGGACTTGCAGGAAAAGTTTAGTATCGACCCAGAGAAAGGTATACTACGAGTGGCGGGTGCACTAGATCGAGAAGAAACCGCCGAGTATATGATGGCGGTAGAGGCGTGGGATAACTACCCTTACGGATATCTGAACGGAGAAAGCCGGAATGCTTTTAAACATATTCTGTAAGCAAACGATCATTATTCTACAGGGTTTCTTGTATAAACAATGTTTCTCCTTGCCTCCATCTTGATATAGTGTGCACGTGGTGGACGATAACGACAATGCGCCAGTGATCCAGAAACCTTCCGGTTGCAGCATGATCACAGAGTATCACAACATCAACGATCCAATCGTGAAGTTACGTGCGACCGATGCGGATGATCCATCAAATGGGAATGGTCAGCTTAGCTTCGACATTATTGACTCTTCGGGGATATTCTACATCCAGCAGGTGTCGGACCAATATGCGGAAGTATACTCCCGTGGTCCACTGAAAAACCTCCACGGCAACTACACGCTGGAGTTGATAGTGAGTGATCTCGGCAGTGTGCCGAATACGGTACGTGATACGGTTGGGATCTGTGTGACTGATTTCAACGATCATGCGCCAGTGTTTGTCGTTCCCAGCGGTAATACGACTGTAAAGGTGTTTGAGGTTAGTAACAAGGCAACGCATCTTTTTTGCAGAATAACAAAAAGTTGTACATTTCCCACAGAATACAACGGTCGGCAAACCATTCTTCCAAGTGCACGCGTACGATGAAGATGTCGGTGAGAATGCTGTCGTGCGGTATCGGCTCAAAGCGGACAGTTTGGGCAATTATAGAAAGTTTACCATCGATAAAGAGACGGGTGAACTAAGCCTAGCTGAACCGCTCGATCGAGAGCAACAGATGATGTATGATCTGCGGATTGAGGCGTACGATCAGGGTATACCTACACCGCTCAGCAGTAGCATCGATTTGATCGTGTACGTACGAGACGTCAACGACAATCAGCCACAGTTTTTGCTGAAGGAGATAAGTCTCAACTTTACCGAACATATGACACCGGGTGCGGAACGGATTCGACTACCGGATACCGTCGATCAGGACTATCTGGATCCGCTCGAGGGACCGGCAGCGAGTGTGGTTTGTTACTACATCGTGAGCGGAAATGAGGAAGGACACTTTAGGCTGGATCCAGTGACTCATGACTTGACGGTGAGCTCACGACAAAATGAATCTTCTGTCCGCCATATCACTCTTTTTGACTCTCGCGTTTCAGGTGGAAAAGGAACTTGATCGCGAGAATAGATCACTGTACAAGTTGCACATTAAAGCATCGGAGGACTGCTCAAACGCGAACTTATCGTCGGAAGCAGGTGGTCATTCGGGTAATCTACTGAAAGCTACAGTGTACATAAATGACATCAACGACAACTCACCAGTGTTTGAGTCGAAGATATTCACCGGCGGTATCTCAACGTCATCCCTGTTCGGTGCCACGATTCTACAGCTAAAAGTAAGTAAACTTCAGGAAAACTTCACAAAATACCTTACTTATTCCTCCACATCCGGGTTTGCTAGGCTAACGACGATGATGACGGATTGAACGGACTAGTTCGTTACTATCGGCACGGAGAAGTACGGAAAACGCTTGCGGAAGGTTTGGACGATCTGCGCAGTGATCCGTTCCTGGTCGATGCGGACACGGGCAAGGTGTTGCTGAACTTCTTTCCACAGAAATCGATGCGAGGTTATTTTGATTTCCCGGTGACGGCAAACGATTCCTACGGCTGTCACGATCGTGCACACGTGTTTATCTATCTCATACGCGAGGATCAGCGGGTGAAGTTTATTCTTCGCCAACGTCCATCGGAAATACGGCACAACATACAGAGTTTCCGAGAGTAAGTTTTTGTTTGTGTGTGGAGTGGATTGTGGAGGGATAACACTCACGGAGCTCTCTTTGCAGGATACTGAGCAACGTTAGTGGATGCATTGTGAATATAGACGATATTCGAGTGCACGAGAACCCGGACGGATCGGTCGATCGGACGAAAAGTGACATGTTTATGCATCTAGTCGATCAAAAGAACAACTCCGTACTGGAGGTGCATCAGGTGCTGCAGTTGCTGGATAAGCATGTGGAGAAGCTGGACCGATTGTTCAAGGTATGTTTGGCGTGTGTTTGTCACGAGAAGATCTCAAGAGCTAAACATGTCGCATGCCTTTCCTTATCTCGATAGGAATTTAATGTTCTAGACACTCAGGCATCTGAGCTCGTGCAGACGGCTGATATGGACGAGCTGTCGGTAAATATAATCTGGCTGTTTGTAACCAACATTCTGCTCGGTGCGCTGCTGATTGTGGTGATTAGCCTCTCGATATCGCAACGATTGTCCTACCGCAGACGCCTGAGAGCAGCCAAGATAGCTGCGTTCGGTAAGTGTGTGGACAACTCCTGGACCAATTCCACTTCAACTTCAATCACCTCTCACTCGCATTGTTACAGGTCCATCGGAACCTAGTCGGATGTACCAGGAGGTACTAGCGGCTGTACCGAACACGAACAAACACAGCATGAAGGGTAGCAACCCGATCTGGATGGCCAGTGGCAGTCCGGAGGATGAATGGCTGAAGGATGAGTTCGACAAGTGCAAGGATGCGATCGATGCACAGTACGAACGGTCTCTTAGCTCGGGCTTCTTCATCGACAACTGTCTGCAGTATGAGGCCCGCAAGAATCTCGCCGGTGCTGAAGCGAACAACGCCACCAACTATCAGATCAAGCGTGGAAGTGAATCAACGCTCTGTGCACGTAACTTGGAAACGACCGAACTGTAAATTAGGGGACGTCTGTAAATAGTTTCTTTCCTGCTGTATGTACCCGTTTGCAATAAAACTCGAGTACCCGATTACTTAAGTGACTGATAACGTTACGGTGAACTTCGGATTAAACAATGCCCGCCAGAGTGCAATTGTTGTGCAAAGGAGAAGAAAGAAAAAACTCCAACTCCATTATTCTTTACATGTATCGACATTCAAGTGGAGAGCCACAAATAAGATTTATTACCAGCTTGTTTCGCGAATCTTTTCCTTCCTGCCACCCTTTTTCGTGGGAAGGAGGGGAGGAGGTGGGGGTCTATTTTCCAAGGCCCGTCTCCATCAAAACCACAGCTGATTCGGAATTAACACACCATTTTTTTTGTACATAGTTTTGTTTTTCCTCCGGGAGTCGTTGAAGGAGCTTGTCTGCTTGTTTCCTATACTTTAGCTATAAGGATCGTGTTTTTTTCTTGGTTTTGTTCGACCTGGAGTGAAAGTGGGATTTTACTTCGCAAAACGCTTAACGATTAAATTGGTCCTTTGACTCGCGGTCTATTGTTTGTGGCTTATAGCCGTTTGCACGATCGGGATGAGAGCGAAGCCGCACGGTACGGTCGACACCGTTTCGCACTTATCGTGATTAATGGAGTCAAATCTAAATCTTCGTCGATTAAATCGCACTCGATTTACGGTCGTCCATTTAATTTCGGTTTCGGAAAGCACCAGCGTGGATGTGATAGAGGGACTAATCTTGGCATCCTCCAGTACACACAGAACCCAAACGGAGGGGAGGATAGAAGGGTTAGCAAAAAAGCACGCGTCGGTGGGCAAACAAAGGGAGTGAGGAAGCAATCTCATCTCGACTAAACGTGGGCATGGAAAATATAAAACAACAGGATCCCTTTTTGTTTTTTGTTGTCGGTCATAACCAAAAGATAACCTCCCCCGTCCCTGGGGAGTTTGTATGTGCAAAGGATTTTCGGTTTGCTCGCTATAAATAACACAGGCCCCCTTAGCAGGCTGTTAATCAGCTTAACGCGGTACTTGGTTTCTGGCGTGCGTTCCATCTGGCACGTACCGACCTGGCGCGTTCGTCAGGGTTTTACTTACTTGGTTATTGTTGTGTCTGTAACTGTGTTTTGTGTGGTTTGCGACCGCCGGTGGGTCACACTAACACTTCCTTTAGTTGCAGTTGCCATTTACTGCCATGCTTGTTGCCGCCACACGGTGGGCAAATTAATTTACGAGATTTTCAATCTCTTCCATTCCATCTACACTTTCCGAGCAAGGACCGGTTGAGTACGGTTAGTGGACGCGTACTTTCGCGCGCGTGTGTAACTCTGTCCAATTTTGCCCATCACCCATCCCGAAACCCATGCGAAACTTCTAATCTAGATGGGCTTAGAAGACTTTGTCCTATCGGTCCTTCTTCCCGGAGTAGAGGAAGGAGATGTTTGCACCTGTAACAACTCGAACCTCGCCCTCTCGCAGGTAGACTCCCCAGTAATGAAATACGGTTGGGGTTTACATATTTACAGTTCCTCTACCGATTGGCACGATCGTGTTCGACGACGTGATGCCATCGATCCGCAGATACCACGACCCAGCTCGTGCAGTTGCTGCTAATCCTTCACCGGTCGGCCCTGTGGATTGTCCTGGGACGAACAGCACAGACTGGTGGTTTGATTCAGCTGGCTCGTCAGCATCGTGTTCACTCGTCGCATCGGACCTGGTGGAGTAGAGTACGGAACAAGCAAAACAAAAAAGCCCCAAGTGCGGGAATTAGAATCGCCGGCGATGGGTCTCGATTGGAAGCGATTAAGATCTGGAGCAGGAGCGTTGCGACACGCATAAATCGATTAGTCGTGACGGTGTCGTGTGATTCTTACCGGTTTGCCATTTCCGTTGCCCGGTCGGTGACTGAGAACCGTTGTACAGAAACGAACGTTCGGTATCTGGAAAGATTGAGCGGGAGGGGGAGTGACGTTACGCGTTAGGATGGCCAGTGCTCCCACACTCACAGACAGACAAACACACGTATAGAACGGCTAATGCACACCATTTCTTACTATTCGCATGTGGTCCGGCGAACCGGAGCACGAGTAACGGGACGTACCGGTGCGCCGGTGGCTACTGGCACTGTCCGGTGTGACGCGCACGAACGGACAGCAACGGAAGAACTGCTGGAACCCACGCCGAAACCTGAACAGAACCGGGAGGGAAACTCGTTAGGAACTGCATCCACCGGGACGATACGCCACTTACCGTGAGTTCATCCAGCAGTAGATGATGGGATTGTACATGGAGTTGCTCATCGCGAGCCAGTAGATGGCAAGGTACACCTCCTGGATGTACGGTTTCTTCGTCAGCTCCGGATAGTACGACGTGAGGATGAAGTAGATTTGAAACGGAAGCCAGCAAACGGCGAAGATTATCACCACAATCATCATCATCTTAACGACCTGCGCTCCCAAGGATTGCAGCCCAAGGACAATGTCCCACACCGCCATTCCCAGTGGGAGAATACGGAAATGGAAATAAAATACAACATTAGTTACGACGATGAGCTAATGAGTGGTCGCGGTTTTACACCCGCGGCTGGTACAATCCCGCAAACACAGGCGCAAACAAACGAGCAAGAGTGCCACCCGGCCACACCCGGGTAAGATGGCCGGGCAAAGTTTCGTTGTCCCTGCTAGACAGTAATTTAAACGTGCCTCAATTTCAACGAAACTTCCATCATTAGATCACTGGTCAAGTTTGGCTCTTGACTCGTTGTTTTCTCTGCTCGCCCTATTGCCTTAAGGTAGGCACCGAAAAACTTTGTCCATTTCGACTGACGAACAACCTACTCCAAATACCTACCCGCCGTTTGCTTTTGATGTTGTCCAGCTGTCTCTGGGTGCATTCGCCAATGCTCTTGGAACCCCACAGCTCCAGCCCGACCCGGGCGTACGTGTACGTCATGGAGCCGATCGGTAGAAAGTACGTTAGCAGCATGAACACGATATTGTACCTGGCCAACAAACACGATACAACCGGTGCAATTAGCTCCACATACATACGCATACAGGATTTGCTGACGCCACTTACACATACTCCTGCTTCGAGTGGTTCGATGGACCGTCGGGCCATTCGGCGTAACACAGGATGTGGTCCTTCATCGGGTAGGTGGTGAAGAACAGGAGCGATGGGCAGGAGATGATCGTACCAACGATCCAGATGCTAGCCGCAACGCACAGTGTTGCCTTCTTGCCCATGCGAGGCTTCAGCGGATTCATGATGGCTACGTACCTGTGTAATCACGGCACACACGTGCGCGTGTGTGTATGTATAGAAATGTGTTTTTGGGTTAGATCTGGAATTGACTTCAAACAACCAGTACGAAGAGTAGAGCTTTCTGCAACAGACTAGCAATTGGGTTGGTACAGGGAAAATGGACGGGTTTTGCCTTTGAATGCACATCTCTAATACACTTCTACCAACCTCCCCCCACTTCACACACACATACACTTAACCCCACAAACCAACAGTTCGGATTTAGTCTCGAAACGAGAAGAGTCTCGGGGTATTAAATTAATACAATTGCATTAGTGCTTCCGTTCCGAGCCGTTTTCGCAAATGATTAAATCATCTGTAGAACCGAACCGGAGCCACTGCTTGCGGGGCCCGTTGGGAGATTGAATTCTTGTGAATTTTCCCCCAAACACACAACCGAAAGCTGACCCACAGCACAGAAATGGTTTAGTTTTGCCAAAGAATTTCTTTGCAAAGTTGTTTTCCACAACACTACGTAAATGAAGAGGAAAACGAGAAGAATGTAAGAGAAGCCCTACAAAATAGGGGGGCAAGAAAAATAAAAAAAAAAGTAAAACGAACACGGAAACTAATAATTGTGCATCCTCTGCTTAAATGCGGACCGATGCAAGCGAGAGCCGGTTTCATCTAATTGTCCTAATTAAATATTCATCACTTGAGTCTCACTCTCTCCCCATCCGCCGACTACGAGTGCGCTCGTTCGTTCTTCTAGGGCGAAACCAGTACTACGGAGCGTCAGTTTCAACTTGTGTTCCACAAAGTTCCACACGGGAAATGGTACGGGAAGCTGCACTCGAAACGCTTTTGAATAATTTATTACTTGCGCATAGTTTTTCGGGACGAACACCGGGCATTAAATGGTACGGCTGTTGATGATGATGATCGTTTGGCTGCCCCGGAGGACATGTTCGTGTGCCAATGGAGCAAATAGTACGGCTCAAGAAAGGGGGGAAGAAAAAAAGGAACATACTAGTGGAAAGCAACTAATAATAGTAATAAGACTGGCAGAAGAAAACAAAAACCGTTTTTCCCTGCTTAACACGCGCCGTAGAGACCGAAAACCATCCGACATCCTGCCGGTTCTTGATAATTTATTTGAAGTACCCTTCGGTAACCTTTAATTCGGGCGGAGTGGAAGTGAAGGAAGAGGAAAAGGAGCAAGGGGATGAACACTTTTTGAACGGTGCGATAAAGATAAGATTTATGAAGGCGAAGGCTCATCGAAAAGTGTTTTGTACGGGGACAGTAACTGCCGGGGGATGGCTATAGCTCTAGGATATTCGGGATATAACGTCGAGGGAAAATGTGTGTGTGTGTGTTGTGCCGGCTTAGGTTAATGATCAATTAAGAGATAGTTTGCATATTAGTGCTGTGTGCATTTATTTGGCCACGGTTGGGGAATACACCGTAAAGCTTTAGTGATGCCACGCCAATGACAAGGAATTAAGTTTTGTTAATTTAATGCAATTCGTTGTTTCAAGGTTATGTTTACATCCCTTGGATGGTGTTTATTTTCAAGAAGGGATGTGACACGTGAGGGACTTGTACGCGGATTATCGTCTTGTTTCACGGTCGGTCCTGATGGTCGTGTGGAGTTCCCCTACGAGCTTCTATGTCTAAGGTAGTGAGTTCAAATCTCATCCTGATGTGGTGATTCTTGCGTTTAAAACGTTTGTTTAAGAAAATTCGACAAATAAGAGGAATTTTAACAAAATAGCCTATTAGGCTGGACTACTTCCATAATCGGTTAGAGATATTGTAGAAATTGTCAACAATAGTTTAGTAAACGTTTGTAAAAAAAAGTTAAACAAGCCAAATAGCTTCCATTACTGAACAACACACTGAAATGATCAAAATTTCACCTTAAGATATTTTTTTTCGAAAAAATCCTTATTATAAGTGACTACCAACCAAGTATGCTCGGCATAAGGCAAATACAAGGAGGAAATGCCTTGAAAATTTTGTAAATTTTGAACTTATTTCTTCGACACACGCGGTGTCGACCATACGGCTACGTAGCCGTCATAATGGAATAAATAAATAAATAATAAGTGACTACTTATTTGAAGAAAATTCTGATAAATTTTCAAGGCGAGTTTAAAGCCAAAACAAACTAGAATAGCCATTTTCATGCGATGAACGACCAACATATTTAAAATATCGTACATTTCAACTGTATGATTACTTTAATAAATGCTTTATTATAAGAAATTGTTTATAAAAATTAAAAAAAAATCCTAAATGGATTAGGAGTTAGATTGAAAAGCAATTTTATATGGGCTACATGCACAAAACCATAAATTCTTCAAATAAGTAATCAATCAT
>AXCM01006552.1:0-15177 GCA_000473375.1 Anopheles culicifacies
CAATGATTCACCACACGACGCAGTTTGTTGTTTTGCTCCATTGTTTGTAGTCGTTTGTGTTTTTAGTTCCTAGTTGTAATTGCGTCCTTCCCTAATTACTAAATACTCAATAAAAAGGCGAGAGAATTGCAGAGTTTGAATTTATGATACAAAAAAAAACCTGCTTTATATTTTTTCTTCCCCCAAAGTATTTCTTGCTCTTTCCGTGGAAGTAACCGTGCCAAGCAGATGGACGATTTGTGGATGATTCCCCCCACCCTCGAAGCAACTATTGATAATACAGACACCGATCGGCATCTATCCGTTCACTTGACTTCCTCTTTTCTTCCACAGCTCCAGCATTCACCGTCATCCAAACGTAAACCCCAAACACGGTTGGCGGCGAAAAGTATATAAATAAACACATTGTGACCGAACGTAACACACCACAGCGTAAACAAATTGTGCCACGAAAGTAGTGTGCCACATACACGCGCAGTACCGCACTCAGTACTTGGATTCGCCGTCCGTGAGTGAAGTGGTACGCGCATACAAAGCAACGTCCCCAGTCCTATTTGCTGCACGGTGTTGTGTCGGTGTGGCACACTCGTACTGCGGTTTGTTGAACAGTGGGACAAAAACACTCAGATCCGAAGACGCAAAAAGTCCTGCCCATAAAAACAAGTTCTCGCTTCACGCCACCTTCGGAGGCAAATCGAAGGATCGAATCAAATCAAAACAAAAAACATACACCGTCGCACGATCGCACGATCGAAGAACATCCACCAATCTCTTCAGCGAGCATGGAAGGCGAATACGGTAGACACCGTCTACGTACTGTGCGGCATCTTACTCCTTCCCAGTTTCTGTAGGCCCTTTTTTTTTTGTTTCTCTTCCATGTGCCACTTTAGTGACGTTGAGTTTCTATTTTGTCTCACTTGATCCGAAACATGCAACTGACGGGTAGAGACTGCTTAAAATGCTGCTCTCTTGAAAGCAAATTTACGTTGGCATTGAGTGACTCCGCAATGGCCGGCAAATAATATCGGTTAGCTACACAAATAGGTTATGCCGAAACGAAGGAGTCGTGAGCGTACGCTTATACGTTATTACTTTTTGCCGTTCTAACACTGCGAAGAGCACAACATGTGTCTAGCGCTAAGAGATTCGGCTGGATGACCTAGAGATGACTAGAATTTGATGTTTTGAAGGATAGCTTAATAAGGTTCACGTTACGCTAGAAGAATTACATCATATAGCAAGAGCTGCTTCAACGAGAGCATGGAAACAAAGAAAACAAACACATTTCAGATATGTTAAGTAATTTCCAATTTCCGTACGTGGACACACCTTAAAAGGTTTACGAGCCTAGCCTCCATCAAAACTAAGTTCTACGCCGATGCTCAATCAGTGTGATTCTTCTCTCTTCTACCAATACGAGAGAAAAAAAACAGCCTGCACACACAAACCATACAAATTGCCATACTAACGAGTTTGTCCCAAAAATTAGGGGCTTTCAAAACCTTATCCAAACCTTACCCACAAACATCGTCGTTAATAGCATCCGCTAAAAATCGAAGTAGATACCAACGAGACGCACCAAAAACTGGATTTTACTCCGCCACCTTCCAGCCAACGATCCACCCATGTCCTACCTTCCCGAAAACTTGTGGCGTTGAAATATCTCTTGCAAGAACTTCGCAACACTGTATCGCTAATGTATCGCGTTCCCCAACTTAACCCAGCACCTTCAAACTGACCGACAATGAAGAAGGCAATAGAGAAGAGGACTCTTCTTCTTGGTCCGATAGGAATGGTTGATGAGCTTCGGGGGGCGGCACAAAACCGGTCCGGTGGATTTCGATCGCTCCTAACCAACCAGTACACGACTGAAGGTCAAGCTCGATTACGTAGTTTAGAATTTTTTCGTGCTTCCCCACAAAAACAACGAAAAAAAAAGTAAACGACGCGTACGCGAGAAGCCATCCGCGGCTTAATGGGCCGTACGGATGAAGTATAGGCTTTTGGGTCGAAAATGGATGATGATGATCACGCACTTTCTGATGACGCGCACGAGCACCTACCACACCACTTAGGAAGAGTGGGGAATTTATTTTATATCTTTTTTCCACAAATATCTGCACTGCCCACTTGGGACATTTACCCTGCGATCGAAGATCGGTGACACTTCTAGCATCGTACGCTCGAACTCTTGCTGCTGGAGTTTCATCTTCTCCTCCTGGATCTTGATCTTGTCGCGGTACTTCCGCGGGTTGGTCATGTTGCCGGTGCCGCACCTAGTGCCCAGCACCTTTTCCACCGCACTGGACGCAATTTTGAGGGCAATTTATCAACCTTTTGCGAATTTCCTGCAGTGTGGACACTACTGTGCACGTATAGGTACGAACGAGGATCACCACCACAGCGGTAATTGCTTTTGTTTGTTTCAAAGTATGTTCACTAAACGAACGAATATGCTAAGCACAATACTATTTACACGCAACGCACTCTATTGGCCTATCATGCCTTTTTCCACTTTCGTCACTAAAACAATTCACACAAACGTAACTTTTAAAGAACAATACAGTTTATTCTATAATACAATACACATCCAATACAGGATAATATTTGAGAAACCAAAAATTGCCCAAAAAAACACAGACGCGCGCGCGCATACGCACTTAGAACTCGATCCGCGAAGACGCCAGAATTGAATAAAACTCTATCCAACAACCAGCCCTGCCCAGCGAGATACAGCTACGCAGCTCTCACGGACGGGAACTCACCAAACGACGTCCAGTGCTTAAAAGCTGCGCGGTAGACGCGTACACGCTGAACTAACAAACGAACAGTCGTGAGTGCGATTACACGAAGACGCGTACCGTGATGTGCGATCGCAAATCGCTGAAACCCGAACTAGTACCGTGCGCTATGGAGGGGAGAAACTTTGCTACACACCGCACGATCGATGACATACATTCTCATGTTTGTGTCTGTCCGGGTGCTGCCTGCTTAAAATGCTGCAATTAATGCGTCTCGCCAAAGTCGGTCTACGGAGCACCTACCGGTTTCCGGATTCCAACAGGCAGGTTGTGGGTCCCCACATGTGTGCATGGGGGGTTTTTCCAACCCGATCTTTTCTCCACGAGCGGGGACAAAATATCGTAACTAAGCAAGAATGAAGCAACAAATAAAAAGGTAAGAACCTTTGCGCGAGCTGCGCGTGTTTCGTGAGTGTACAAATTCAGGTGTGTCCACTGCAAGATAGGCAGCCCGGTGTCGTGTTTGTTTGTCTCCTGAGCAGGTGAGATACGTGAGTGTGGCTTTTTGACACTTATACCTAATGGTTCTGCAACTCTACGCGTTGGAACAAAATGTGCACGTTGCCAGGAAGGCGCACAGGACGGATCTTACCACACCAACTTCACCGAAGAACGAGGGCTTCATACAAGCCGCTGACGCCATTCTGTGTGTGCGCACAAGCTGATCAATATTTGAGCGAGTCGTAGTTGATCGTTTTTTTTTATTCTGTCGAAAAAAAACTACGCTAAAAATATAGCATTTTAAGAAGGTAAACAATACATGGTTTTATCATGTGAGTGGTAAAATAAGGCGAAAGTAAATTATTATTAGAAATAATACGTAATTTTATAAAAACAGTTTGCAACACTGCTCGTGATTCATGTTCGTACAATTTAGACAACAAAAAAGGTTTTATAGCGATAACACCCTAACAAGCGTCTCCGATGTGGGTTCTGCGGAAAATAATATGAAAATTATGATTTAAACAACGATTAAACTGATTCAGACCTCCACTAGTTTGTGAATGAAAAGCTTAGGGGCCAAGCTTGACATTGCGGCTCGAACAACCTGGCACAAATAAGTTTTAACTTAATTCGCATTTAAAGACGCATTTAAAGAGAATTATGCTGTATGCAGATCAAATTTGTTGTATTTCTATACGAATACTTGTGGGTATTTTGATATAATTTTTAAAACAAAGACTCAAAATACATTTACATTATTGATTGAAGATGCGTTCAAATTCATAGCATTTACGAATAAATTTTAATGTGGCTTAATTATGTTTCTAGTAATGTATAATATTTATAATGTACACATTTTAAAATCTGTATACTTTTAACAATATTGTCTGAGTTTAACTCCGACGGGCTTTAGGTCCCTTTATTGAAACTATTCCCAATGTACCACGGTTCATAAAACGTGCGACTTAAAATATGTCAACATGCTACCACCATTTCTAAAAACCATTCACAATTCATCATACACTAATGCAAAACCAACGTCAATGGGACAGCTGTAGAAGTAGCGCTCCAGGCCAAGGCTATAATGGCGCTAAACACGTTCTAGACAAAATCATACTGGGGAAGCTGCTGCTGCTGCTGGGAATACTGTTTTTGACCACATTCATCTCCCTCCTTAATTCCATTCCTCCTGCTCGTAAAATGTAACTCCCGCCCTATACGGAGCCAGCTACACAGCACCTATAAACCACGGGACCCGCGTTTGAAGTGATAAGCCCACATTTTAGCAATTGATAAGAAAGTGCCAAGTCTCAATCAACAAACATACAGTCATCAACGCTCACCAACATGGATCGAATTACAGCAAGCGCCAAATGTGACGTGTTGAATGGTGAGCGAAATCGAGAGAATTTAGACAATTTTTCTAATTCCTTACATTGAAGAAACCAGTTCGATGGCATTACAGAATTTTGAATAAAAATGATGAGCAATTGCACTCCAGACAAGCGGCCACATTGGAGATTACGAAATGGAACTAATGTTCTAAATTTAATTGCCCCACCAAACCGAAGCGAAATATCGCCACAGGAGAATTTGTATGCACGCAGACTATACTCGTGAAATGCCATGACTTCCGCTCAATCACATGCAACCCTCTGCATACCATGATAAGGCGCGATATAATCACGTACAATAGCTTCACCATAAGGGGAGGGTCCTAAAGCTTTACAGGAACACACCCTCTCTCTCTCTCCCTGAATCTCTGCTTGCTAAATATGCATCAGCCTCGGTATGGAACGGAACTGCAACACCATAAACTAAAACCCCACAACCGAATCGAGTGGCAAAGAATGGAAGTGGAAAAAGAATAGCAAATTCCAAGTGCAAAAAAAGAAAAATTAACGAAATCTCGTTCAACAAATTGATAGACTTTCCTCGTGCCCGACCATACCATCGCCGTGAGTCATGCTGGCCTTCCAGTTTTGGAATCCTTCGCACCCATGATGTATGTCCGGCAATTCATTCGCGAGGCAAGCTCATAAATTATTAAAATTATATGCACCTGAACAAAACCCCCGAAGACGTCTTAGCGCGTCATCGTCGTGTACAAACAATCTTGATCCACGTTAATGCATAATGCAAATATTATGTAAAGCTCGACGTACGGATTGTGCACTAAATCACCCAATATAATGTGTTGAACATTCTAGGTAAATATTAATATTATAATTACATTGGATGAACAATTGAGTGTTTTCATGCTGCACATTTAGAACCAACTTTGTAGAACACAGCCATAAAAATAATGCTGCACAATGTTTTAATTAAATAGCTGAGTCAACTTGCCCTTGTGCAGCTCCCGAATGTATGCAAAATGCCTAACGTATAGGTACACTAATCTACTGAGGTTTAAAAAGGTGACTAACATTAATCAGCAAAACATAACAAATCAAATATGTTTTAACATAGTTTTAACGAGGAATAACATTACAACGTTTCTATTTTTAGCACACCAATATGCTCCAGCAACAAATACCACACGTTGACAGAACAAACCAGTGAAGTAATGAGTACAAAAATATGTGTTCACAGCACGTAATCTTTCAACGTAACACCACAAATCAAATGGTCCACAATTTTATTGGGTGCTGCGTGACGCCATCATGTCCAGCGTGTCCAAAACAGGTATCTTAAGCATTTACGTTTATGTATTATTAGAACAACGCTAGAAACTCGCATTACAAACCGGATTCGGTTCCAAATCCTACTGCCCCTTACTGGGGCCTGGTGTGGCCGACGTTTCATATGCCAACCGAGAAAGAAAACAAACAACCGCATAATGAGTTCAAACAGCTATGCTACGGTACTTGTGCAAACCGGTTTGTAATTTTGGCAAGCAGAAAAATCACCAGACCGCGCACGACCATCAACGGTGAATAGATCATTCGTTTTGCTAAAGAAGTAGCTCCTTTCTTGAACAGAATACTCTCCACCACAGAAAATATGACGAAAAACTGAGAGAAATAAATAGAAAGCATTACGAATAAGCAACGCAAACGCATATATCGCCCAACATCACGCTCGATAGAAATGAAATTGTGCAAATAATGATAACAAACTTCCTTCATTGCCCTTTATACGTTTATTGCCGTTGAATAAAACGATATAAAACTTCAATGTAGACGCCCATTTTATAAAGATTGATATGGTATTAAATAACCAAACTAAATAGCAATACAAATCGTTACTTAAATTACGTTTAAAATAACACTTTTCGAATCAATTTTATAGAAGATTAGGTAAGTGGATAATATGAAAAACATTTGCAAAAGAAAGAAAATATTGCTCTAAATGAAAACATATTAAATAATATTAATAAATGAAAACATCATTAGGGTTGATATTGTTAGACGGATCAAGAAAAATGCGGAACAAACATCAAACATTTTCAAAACAACAGTTTAGAAATAGACATTAAATAGACTTAAAATTGTCGTTGCAGATTAATTGACAAATATGCACGTTTACAGCAGATTTTTAGAAAAGGATGATTTTGGGAGGTCTTTTAGGGAACTTCTTCAGGCTTCCTTGAAATCTTGGTTCCCTGGTATTGGTGGAGATCGTGCAATTATTCTAACGATGTCTAGACTCGAGTCTAATTACTGAAATGTTGGATTCAACAATTTGAATCATTTTCTTCAATGGTCCTACGTGGAGTCAGTATCGCAGATCGCCGGCTAATTGTATTCAAAATTAAATCTAAGCTTTTTAATTTTAAGACACTCCTACCGGGTGAAAGACCTGCGCTTTTATCAATTCCTCATCAAGGTGTAATAATATAAGTTGAGAATTCACGAATATATTTATTCATCTTCTGCATCGACTCCCACTAGAACGATTCTAGAAGTGCAACCCCTGAACAAAGCTGCACCTCTATGTCTCCGTCTGCAAATACTACCACCACCCACAGCCTCACATCCTCTATAGCGTGCGTTTACCTTTCGACAAAATGTAAACAACACGCTCAAACGCAACAACGTCAATATACCCACGACGACCACGAAAGAATGGTTGTTTTTTTTTTGACAATACGTCTGTACGGGTTGGTGTATTGGTTTCGTTCGGAAGATTAACGATGCTTAAAGATTCTTCTCCGAGCTGGAAAATACAACGATCATCAAGCTAAGAATGAGGAAAGCATCCGCTTAGCGGCGTTGCATTGTTCCTCTCGCTCCTAAATATATGGGAAGCATTTTCTTATCACATTTTCAGTTGCTTCAGTTGTTTCTTGCTTGCTGCCCTCGATGAGATCAAGCGCGAGAATCATTGGTCGTAATCGAATCGAAACGCGCGCGCTAGCTCATTCGCAACGGCAACGGCTACAAACGCCATTTAATTGATAGTCGAGGCCAACGGGGTGGGAAGCGTTAGTTTTGCGTCGAAGGGAGCAGGTTTTTAACGCCCCTATCGCGGGCCAAGTTTCCTCACACAGTGTACGTACTACTATCGGCCACAGTTGTGTGAATGATGCTGACTTTCAATCAAACGGCCCCACACATTATCGTTGCGACGTGTATCCGCGAATAAACTACCGAACAAATGCAACCTTCTTTCGCCTCTATACGTACACACCAAGAGCGTCCCGATGGACTAGCAGCTGCCGGTGCGCGGTACCACTGTCGGTAGAAGTTGGCCCCCTTGACGGCAGCCAGGCTCAAGATGTTGTGCGTCGGAAAGGGTTGTTTGCTCAGCACCAACAAAACGAAACATGGTTCGCACATATACAAGGCACGAGAACTGTATGCAAATAAGGACCACACATACACCCCCAAATTGCCTCCCAGCGACTAGCGACAACAGTTTGTCTCTATCTTCCTCCTCCCCTCCCCCTTCCGGAATGAGGTCCGGGTCTTTGCCAACTGGTCGAGTAACACAGTGCGACGATTGCCTTGCCGCTGACATTCAACTTGGTCACTCACCAACGGATTAATGCATTCTAGAACGATGCACCTCGCATGAACAGCGGGAAAGAGGACATGTAAAACTGGGGTTACTTTTCCTTTCAAATAGCCACATCTCACCGTGCACAGGTGTATCGGAAAATCGGACACACACACATTTACACGAGAGATCGTTGCGAAGATTGCAGTCTTGGCAGTCCGTCTTGACAGGCAAAAATGGGAATGGTGCTGATGTTTTAGTAGTGGAGCAGCGTGAGACTCGAAACAGGGATCGCGATTGCTGCTAAACACGTTATTTATAAATACCGACAGGCACGAACCATCAGCACACACACCCGATCCATAGAACACGTCTCCTGCTCCATCCTCAGACCATCGGCAACACTCTTCCCCGTCCTGAGAATAGTGAAGCGGGTTACAATCCGGTAAGGAAGGTTAATAAAATAAAACTTCTCGAACTACAGCGCCATCCTTGTAGTGCAAATGGGTATTATTAATTTAGCAGTACTATACACTATTATAGTACTATATAGTACACCTACGAGTACTATTGTTACTGTACATTTGAACAAGCGTAATCTTTAACCCAACATTTATTAAGTAATCGCAACCGTTTAGTGCCCGATACAAAACACCTTGCGTTTCCATATTTCGACTATTTCTCCAACAAACCCTCAGACATTGAAAGGGGGGCAAAAACAAACGCATACAGAAACACTCACTGGCACGTTTTTAATAACTCTAGCATTGCCTACAATTTCAACCGCAAACAATAATCTACCTTACCGATCGGATCGCGAACCGACCGATCGTTGGTAATTAATGCCCTTAAATGATTAACTGATGACGTTAGCATAAATTAACATAGCTAAATTGTAACACCGTACGGTACGTGGCGAAGTCATTGTTGGCAGATCAAATAAAAAAGGGAAATTTCACATTCTTTACTATCACACGTTACAAACAACACGTTAATTATGTAGTAAAAAGTTTAAAACATAATCAGAAAATCCAAGGAAAAAGAAATTCAACCGAAAACATGGATTTCAAGTCAGTATGGGTTGGTTAGTACGGTAGAAGTAGACCAAAAATTGATGAAAGTTGAAAACAATTAGCTGAAAATGTTGTAGTATAACAACAAACCGATTGATATTGGCTTCTAATTTGATCTAAAAAGTTTAATTTTTCTTCCTTTTTTCATTTCAAAATTATTTCTCTTATAGTATTCGTATGCAGCTCAAGCAATGAAACAATCATTCGGATACAACTGTTGTAGAAATTTGAGATACGCGAATCTCTATAATAGTGTACTTGATTCCACCAATGATTGAATCCAGTCGAGACTTTTGCCAAAGCCTCTTATCGTCTAATTCGTGCATTAGCGATTACGCTATTTGAGCCAGTAATGATTGTCTGGAACATCAACATCCAGAATTGAGTTTGTTGCACTCAATAAAAGTATCGTAGAGTTTGTGGAATAGAATCATGTCGTTCGAGCTTCGAAAATCCGTATCATAATAATAATAAACTTCATTATCCCATAATTTTATGCAAACGAAAGGTGCAATATGTTAAGAGGCAGCAGATTAAATACATTAAACGTCTGATAAGTAACGAAATGTGCATGAAACTATTCCATTTTTTCTAACAAAATGGAACGAGACTTAAACTTCGGTCCCAGATTATACCAATTTCAGTTCGTTCGTGTCACACCAAGATAAAAGTTTAACTTTCTTATCAGTCTTTGAAACGATACGGGCAACGTTACCGATCAGTTTTTCATTAGTGGACTAAAAATTGAAACAATGACACTGTTTCACAAAAGAAAACTCCAACACACACACACACACTTAGTGCTCTAAGCACTAATGCATCGTAGCTGTGGTGTTGGAAAGAAAGGAGAAAAGAAAAACAAACCATGAACGGGTGAAACAAAACCTGGCCGTCCAAATAGGAATGAAACGTCAAACCAAAGGGGGGAAAACTCGTGTGAAAAACCCATCTTTGCTCCTACCTTCGACGTGACGTCCAACACCTCCCGCATGATCCTTTCGAACTCAGCAGTCTCTTCCGCCTGTTTTTGATTGTGTAGCGCAATCTTCTCACTAAACTTCCGCGGGTTCGCCATTTTCGGCAGCTTTTCCTGTCTGCTTGTGCTTGCCCCGGTTGAATTTCCACGATCCCGATGTTTTGCCTGTTGTTTTACCGCGCCGTACCACACACGCACGTGTGCGTGTATACTGTCACTCCTTTAATTGGTACGCCTTGTCGCTCCCCACTGTTATTGTTGCCGTTTCACTTCCGCTCACACACACAAAAGCATTTTTCTCCCCTTTTACGTACGTGCAGCTGTCGATTTTCCACAATTTTCCACACCCAACGGAATGTTTCGTATGAGCGTGTGCGTACGCAAGTTAGTGTTGCACCAGCATGGCGACGGATACCGATTCTTCCTTTGACCAACAACAAAACAAACGCCGTGGGCCTGCCTGCTGTTTGTGGGAATGAAAACCAATCGAGAAGCACTTGTGCTTTGGATCTGTATATCCTTTTCTTCACTTTCGATACATATTTCGGTCGCTACACACAAAAGGGGAAAAATTCAACACTTCAATGTGTGGGAACACACGCACACTGCACAAGACGCACTTTGTATAAATGATACTTGGGAAACAAAAGCTCAACTCACTATTTCTGTTTTCTTCGCACAACAAACACTGCTTTCACTGTACACTTTTTCCGGCTACCAGCGCCAGGTTTTTCCAGCAGGGATATGAAAATAAAAGCATTATTTACTTATCAACTCTTCACCACACGAGGTTCCACGGTTTGTGCTTTGAGCTAAAATGATTGCAACATTCAAACCTACCAGAGCACTACATCTAGCACACGCACCGTACATATACGTATATAGGCACACATACAATGGATGCTGCCGCGACAACGACTAGACAGGTAACGGGGCAGTTGCTATAACCGTGAAAATCGCCTGCTTTGTTTTTCCCATCCGGTCGTTCTCAACGATGATTTTTTTTATTCGGGATCTTTAGCTGTGTAAGTCGCCGTCCCCCCTAATAAATGCAACCTTCTCTCGGGGGAGGTAATTTCAATGCAAAAAGGTTCACTTTTTCACAAGAACCACCACTTTCTTAATGTGCACACACACAAACACACACTCGCACTCTCACTGCGAGCACACTGCTGAAGACTTTTCTATTTCGATATGGATCAAATTAATAACCCTCTGTGTTACACGCCGTTTCCGCAAGCTTCGCGATCTGCGAATATTATCCACGGTGCTGGGACAAATGCACTCGTCAAACGAAAGCATTCATATTTCGGCATTTATCAACCGAATTCGCAGTTCTTCGGTAGTTGCATTCTCTCGCAGCTTTCTTTTGTTAACCAGAAAGTCTCTCGTCTCACGACTGGTAATGGAGCTAAGAGACGCTCATCTGAAAAAATAACAAAACAAATTTCATATTAGAACGGAATTGAACTCTCCTGGCGCAATGAGCTGATGGATTATGCTGTTGATGGGCGCCCAAGTGAAATGCTATATTTTCTTAACAGCCTTGGTGCGGTAAATTCATTCTTATTTGATTTTTTCCCAATAATGTTCTTTAAAAGTGCTTTTATAGTATTTTCACGCAAAGATGACCACCTTTATTGCCGACGTCTTTAAGAAGAGAATGTGTGTTTTGCTACATGCTAATGCTCCCAATGACCTGCAAATTTTGAGCTTAAAGTACAGAATTTGAGTTGCACAAGGGTCGTGGGGTGCTAGACAAGGGGAAAAGCGGTAATATGTTGTGGAGTTCCATATCTTGCCAATCGAAGTAAAAACCTGATAACTATGCACACACACACATTTATCATTGTTAAACGCATTTAATTTATGTTTTGTTTTTCCACTTGCAATAAAACACGGTTGTTTCCTACAATACAATGAAATCGCGGAATTATAGATTGTGACCAAAGTTTCCTTGGCCAGAGTCAATACTTCATTCGGTAGATTAATCGTAGACCGGACAAAAGCTTGGCTTATTTCGGCCAAATTGCCGAAGACGATTCAGGAAGTGTTGCTGGAGAAACCTTAAATATGCAGCAGCGCCACAACATCATCGTAAACATCACATGCGCTTGTCTTTGCTCCACAACAAATCCTATGACAGATCAATCGTTTGAAGATGTTGACGTCTGCACTCGCGTTACGAAAGGGTGGTCAATTCTAGGCTGAACCCACTGCATACACATTAACCATCACCCCCAACCCCTGCCGCTAGCAGGAACTACGGATAAAGGCGAATAAAATAATCACCGTAGCGCGCATATTAAATGAAGACGCAAAACACTCCGCGAATCCACTGGAAGCATACGGTTTGTTCGAGACACTGGACCCAATATCGTGAAGAAAAGAAAGCTACCAAAGGGAACGTGTTTCCCTTGCACAGGAAGCGTGTCGGTACGTCCCTATGGTAGGCTGCGGATCGTAGCACTCCTAGATCGTGGTAAGGAAAAACATATCACGCCGATTGCACAATCCGCACAGCGCGCACCAACACCAACTAACGAAACCGCGAGCTCGATCTCGCGCGCTCTTAAAGACGCACGCACACACACCGACCCATAGAAACTCGTTCACATGTACCACGTCGTCGGACAGGCAGCAGCTTCGAAGCAGCGATGTATTATATGTTCCCGCTTGCGCTGTATTTTGTTGGGCAGTTGAAATAACTACTACTTTAGCTTTGAGACGGCCCTGCGTATATCTCGCGCGCACCGTCATTAAAATCTTCGCACACACGCACACGCGCCCCCAGTCAGGGGGGGGGTTTGTGTGTTGACCTAAGCAAGCAGCTGGCGATGCGTTATTGAGTGTGTGAGCGAAAACCGCGACTATTGCGCGCATGGCGCGGCAATCTAGAAGAAAAGCAGGAACAAGGAGCAGCAGAAAAAAAGCGATCTAATCCCAGTATAATTTTGAAAAACGATTATACCGCACGTCGCACGTACCAATGCAAAAAGCATGTCAAAAAGAAGAAAGAAGAGAGAGTGAGAAAGAACGGGAGAGAGCGAAAGAGAGAGAGAGACCGCGAGCATTAATAAATGGAGAGCGGTGTGGGGTGTTGGGTGGTAACAGTGAAGAAAAATACACAAACCCCCACTGATAGCTGATAACACAGTACGCCAGTGTGTAGGAAATCGAACGAATTATATTATTGCTGCGAAGTACAGCCGTGCGCGCGGCCAAAAAGCTACACAATTCTTTCCATTCTTTTCCACACCACCATTTCGTGCTTCACGCTCGACTCGCCACCTTCCCACCCCCTCCCCGTACAACCCACAGTTTCTTCACGAGTTCAGCTTGCACAGACGTATACACACTTATACAAGCACACATACACACACTTCTGCGCTGTAGCGATGGGAAGTGGGAGGCTATTTTTCTACGCGTTTTCCTGTATCGGTATTTTTTCCCATTAGCATTTTCAGCAGCTCGTATTACACTGTTTTTTTCCCCCCTCAGCAGGAACGTAATGGCGACAAGTGAACTTACTTTTCTTTACGCACTACAAACAAAAGTAAATGGCAGGAAAACTCAAGCACTAAACCATTTTACCGTGCACACTGCGATCGGATTTAAAAATGTGGCTCCACTGCATTAGACGTAGCCATTGGACACGACGAAACAAGAGCAGGCTGTTGGAATAGATTAGCCGCCAGCATAGGGAATACGTGCACTGTTACAATTCATTGCAAATATTCCACTGCACCACGGATTGAAACGTTTAAACGCACCACACTGTAGCGAAACACTTGCACGATAATTTTTCACAGCAGATTTTCCTTCTTCGCAACGCAGAAACGTTGGTTGCACCAAATCGCTTGTCGAGAGGTGTCTGTTGTCTTATTTTCACCGATTATGCTTACCGTGAACTCACCGTACCGAATACCAGCGAACAATTCACAATCGTTTCCTAAAGGTATGAAGCGAATTTTCCTCCCAACTTGGTGGCCGTTGGCTATTTACGTAGCTGTAAATTTTTACTGTTTAGGAAATAGTTTTGCTGTTTTCAGAGTCGAAGCGAATCTTTGACAGTGGAGAAAGAGAGCGAGAGAAACTCGCACACTGCTGCAGTTAATGGTGCTACAGAGAGCGAGCAAGGCAAGTTGCACTGTTGGCTACCATGTGGTCGAAGCAGTAGACAGTTCATGCAACGAATTATGCGCTCTGTTTACTAAACATTTGGCAACGCACGGTAGTCTGTTGCTTCGTGATTAAGTTTACGGACATGATACTATGGTACTCTAATTTAAATTCTATTAAATTAAATGTCTCACAGTCTAGATAATAATTAATACTTGAATAATAACTCATTGACCCGAAAACCAGATTGTACTGAATGGATGGATTTTTTAACAACAATGCAATATAATTAGCACTTAATTTGGGCCCTAGAATGATAATTATGTATCTTTCGTAAGAAACGACCATAATTTTGAAAATAAAAAACATTTCCCGAAAAACATTTTGACTCTCTCCGGTACTTGGGAAATGGGCTTTTGATTATGTGCAATTTTTCATTGGGACGAAAGTTACCAGCTGATAGAATCAAAACAAAACCGTGCCTGTAATGATAACAAAAGGCACGCTTTCACGGATGATCATAGTAAATTACAATTGTTCAATAACGATGCTTTGTTAAAATAAACTGAAGATGTTTTGTAGTAAAAATCCACTACAAAATAGTGTTCGGTGCGAAATACTACAGAGAGCAATGAACCGGGCTACAACAGTCTACGAAATTTACGCACGCATTTGGGATAACTATACGAAAACTCTTTTTGCAACCCATCGGGAAGACAGACTTACAGTTGGACGAAGGCATTAAATATACTTTACCATTTAATAAACCGGACCCATGTTATCAAACAATTGTAAACAATGCGTTCATTTGAAGGGTGAC
>KI424314.1:4335-17505 GCA_000473375.1 Anopheles culicifacies
CCATTGAATTTAATAAACAAATTACAAATTATAAACAGTTCTATATAGACGGATCACTGACAGCATCATCTCTGTCGAAGCACTTTAATCCGTAGAGGTAACGAGTCTGATAACGAGCTCTGATTATTTCTTCCACAAAATCCTGGATATTCTAAGCTCTTTGTTTTAAAAGCTATATCGCTTATTTGACTGCCTGCTCATTGCGGAATCCCCGGTAATCAAAATGCAGATTTCTTGGCCAAACGAGGTGCCTCTGAAGATCGAGGTTTTAAGAGATCGATTCCTCCTCACGAGTTCCTTCGTACCCTTCAACAGCTGTGTTTGGCCCGATGGAAGTGCATGTGGAATGGGGATGTGCTCTGGAGATTCTATCTCCCTGCGTCCGAGGTTTCCTGGGCTTCCGGTAGATCGTGCGATCATTCGAATGATGAGACTTATGTCGAACTATTATGTGATGAACGTGCACCTCCTACACTTCCTACTCCTACTCCAAGGGTTGTAGCTGTAGTATCGGATTCTATGACTTCAATCATATCCTCTGGTCATGCGTGGATTTCGAGGCGTCAAGACCCGGATTACTAACAGCCGTTCGGGCATCAAGAAGGACCTCTGCTATGCCGAAGCGCGATATTCTGGGTCAGAAAAACTACGGGTACGATCGAATTTGGTTCGCCTTTGTCAAGGAGAACGGCATTACATTATGATCCCTTTCCCGGCCTTCTCCTTACTAGTACGCACTGTCGTCTGTTTTGTAGAATATTAAATGTAACGTAAGGTAAGGAGATAAGGTGTTAATAAAAAAAACTAGGACAAGGAAATGTCTCCTACAGTAATGTCTGCACTGAAGTTACTAGTATTAAAAATCATTGCGACTTTGCATTAAAAAGAAAGATGTGAATTATAATGTTAGTTTTAGGATAAGCAATAAGACATTCAGCATGGTCGTCACTACGTAATAAAAAAATTATAATAACGCAAAAGAAATTTAAACCAATACGGGATCGTATTGACCAATACAAGCATCGTAGTCTACAAATATAGGCTTTTTATGCGTAGATATACAACTACATAAAAGAAATTAGAATCTAGTAAAATGCACACTCCCTTAGAGAAACGACTTAAACCATATAAGTTTATGAAAGATGCGTAACAAAATAATTACAGGGTTGCAGCAACCAAAACTATCTTAACTGTAATATTAATGGTGCACTTTGAGATGTTTCAGGCCTAAAGAGGTCCACAAGTTTTGTTCTCGAAGCTAGACTGTGGTTGTTTTACAATCGTATCTGTTTTGAATTGTAAGCGTTGTGTTAGTATTTAATTGTGTATATATTGCGAGACGAACTAACTTCCCGTTCTGGAAATCCATATTTCAATGTAAGCGTAAACTACCACTAACATCACTGCTGTGGAACACTGAAATGTGCATTCGCGTGTAAATTAAACTGCAAAGAAATCTACACACAAAGACCAGCCTCTTCGTAACAAAAAAGAAAGTCTTTATCAACAGTTCAGCAGCTTTGCTACCGAAGATGCTGTGGAATCACCCAACGTCCTGTTGAACTTTTACGCTAGACAACTTCGCCATGCCTGCTAGTGTAAGCATTTGAACGAAAATGGAAGTGCCTGGGTAATATACTACAATCCGGATCTCCCCATTTCAATGTACTTCTCCTATACTGACACCAACCCTAGCTGGGGAAAGCGAAAAGACAAAGTGAAACTTATGTTTTTAATAAAATTAATTTTTATTACACTCTCACTACCACTTTCGGTGTTAATTTGCAGAAACCGCCGGTAAAGGCGTCGTCGTCTTCGTCGATGTCTAGCAAGCTGCAGCACTCGTGCTCCCTCTGCACGCCCTTCCCCCGTTGGAAAGTGGTGCATTGTTCAGGGTTTAAAGTGCGAAAATGAGTTGGATAGAATGAGTATGCTGGGACGCTTGGCAAGTTCATTTACACCCCGGGACAGACCACAGCATGTGCGATGCCGAACGAAGCTCGACCACTGTCGGGGTACGGTTGACAACGACGAGCAAAATGTTAGCGTCTTTGTCTTTACCGTACGATAATTCGGTAATTAATGAAACTCGCTCGTCGTTTCGGGGTGGTAGTGTGGTGAATGAAAACACCCCTAGAATGAGTTTTGGTGAATGACGGTTAATTGCTTCGAGCCGGAGCATAATGCGGGTGGTATGGTGATGCTAGTGAAAAATCAAGAATCAATATCAAACGATCCACGCTTTTTAGTGGGGTTATACTACGCTCTTCAGAGTACCAAATAAACTTTGTGTAAGTCGGATGGTATCAATGGTAAGGTGGGCTAAATGGAATAGAACTCTTTAACTGTATGACGGTAGTAAACAACGGGAGGTCAATGTAGCATGCAAGCGCGCCATCAGGTACTACCGCGACTCAATAAAACTCTGCTCAACAATTAGCGTAATTTATCATCCTTCGGGTACGAACGTTCGCCTGACCAGGTCTCGTTTGTACAGAGCGTCTTGCTGCCTCGAAAAGTGCATCCAAGCTGGTTGCCTAGTTGGGAAATTTATTGACCACCAGATAAGCCGTTTTCGCCATGCATTGAAAGGAGCAACTATATATACATTTATAGTATATACATTTATATACATTTATATTTTTATATATATATATATATATACGTATACACACATATGTATATATTCATATATATACATACATGTGTGTGTATGTACAAATATTTATTTACGGTGGTTGTGAGTAGCGGAAAGTATCCGCAAGTGATATCAACTTATGCCCCGGTGATGCAGTTGTTGTAGCAACGACCTAATGTTACCTCTCCTCACATTATAATCCTTTGCGGCTGCTTCTTTCACGTTGCAACTATTTACAGCCCAATCCGCCCAGGAAGCCATTGTTATGGCACACTGCACCGGTTGCATAATCGGTGCAACTGAATAATGCTAATTTTCCAATTACACGCAAATTGGCGAGCATTTGAGGCTTTGCCGGTCATAGTTATGGTCTTCAGGTTGTAATACGTGCGCTGTCAAAATATCGACGAATTGTTGGGGTTTCAGACACATGTATGCACGCACATACATAGACTTACATCAGTATGTAGGACTCGTATTCGAACAGGAATAATGAGCGAACATACATGAATGCAATAGTGCATTGAATTCACCGTAGCATGTCAGCAGGCATATAAATCACTAAACAAACAAAAAAAAACATAACAAAAGGGTCACTCAACTCAGGGTGAAGGAAACCGGTCCGATATAAAGGTACAGTTGAGGGTTTTTTGTATAGTTATTCTTTTTTCTGTTGTTTTTTTTTTCTTAAAAAACGAACGTAAACTGCGGAAAGTTTTCATATCCCAATGGACATCTTAGGGGCAACTCTCAAGGAGTGACTCGCTTGACTGGAGAGAGTCTGGAGAAGTTGTGCGGTACGTTTACTTTTGGCAGGCTTCGGAAAGGAAGCACTGGGATTTAGGAGCCGATCCGCACGCGTCAATGGTCGGCAGCTAGGGCTGAATGATGTAAAGGTGTGAAACTTTTTAATTTTCCCCTGGGGGAATCCAGATGCATGGATCGCAATATAACGATTTTGATGTTTAATGGCTGAGTGCGGTAAGATTAGTTTTAAGATTAGTACTACTAGGAGAGATAAAGAGAAGGTTTTTTTTTAGAAGTTTTAATCGCTGCTTGTTGGTATAGTACTATTTGAAGAAAGATAATCAATAAAATCTTTACAACCCCACCTTGAAGTCCATCAAATGAGCACAATCCAAATAACAAAAAAAAAAATGAATGAATACACCGTGTGGCATAATAAAACAAACTGCCCCTATAAGTACAAAAAATGGGGTTTTCCGATTCCGCCACGGTTTCGAACCCTGAATTGAAATATTAGCTACGTCAAAATCCTTGCTTTTCAGTGGTACATAAATTGATAGAAAGCATCATAGCATTATGAAAATTGTATGCACCGATTGGTGACCACGTTTACATGCATTCATTTGGATCAGGAGAAACGAGTAGGACGTCTGTCAAACGTCTCGGTTGATTAGTGTCTGATTGAATCTAACCTTGAAGGTACCCGTACGGATGGATGGTGAATAAATGAAGGATGACGGTTTGGGTATCGTTATCAAACAAAATTCTATTGAGTATAATGGGCCAAAGGGAAAAGAGGAGAAAGAATAATTGAAGCAAGAGCGATATATAGAAAGTAGGGTTAAGGATCACCTACCCAGCGAAAGGTGGGACGGGGAAAAAAGATGTCTGTAGCAAGCAATTATCTTTATCTTCGGCAGTCCGTGACGATGCCCCGCCTGGTTACGGTTTACGGTGATGGATACGGTACTGGAATGTGTCTATTCGAGCGCATCTTTGCTTTCGTTCAAAAATCGGTAGAGTGAATGTGAACGAGATAAAACAAAAAAAATGACAGGATAAAATGGAAGAAAATTCGAACACTTTCACAAATTTCGATGCTGGTAGCACGGAGGTCAGGTATGGTCTTCTTGTCCAAGGAGAAAAATATTTTCTAAAACACACAGCGCGGGGGAAGATAGAATGTAAACTTTTTCAAAAAAGCAGAGCAGTTTTCTGTTCTCTGTTTTGTTTTCGCATTTCGGTTTCTCCCGAATTCGTTTCTGCTGCATCTGCTCTCCTTCTCCTCTTTTTTAATGGGAGGAAAAACACGCAAAAGGGGGATTTTTTTTCTATCTGTCGTGTTGAATTTTTTTTTGTGTTGTTTCGCATTCACGCTGCACATCGTTCTTTTTTGTGTACGACCTTCTTGGAAAATTGGGTAATTTTGGCATTCGAATCATTCGTGGATGAAATGGAATGCTGCACATACCAGGATCCTAATCATTCTGTTCAGTTTGCTGTTTCCAGTCCCGGTTCTAACAGAGGTCAAATTGTTTTCGTAAAAGGAGCATATCCAACAGTAGCTCCGGGGAGAACATCACCGCAACAGCACCACCTCACATGACAGCCGTTGGCGTCTTTTAACTGAAGCTGCAAACCATCTGGATGCTCCCGTCCTTTACGCTCTCACAGTCCCTTCAAATACTTGCATGAATAGTAAAAAATTCATATCTATACTTCAAAAACGTTGCGTTTGAACACTTGTCTTTCTACACCACCACAGCCACTACAAACCGTATGAAACCTTCCGGGCACGTTCAGTTGAGTGTATGTAGCTTTTGCTACATTTTGCCAGCTGAATGTACGTTTTCCTTTTTTTCTTATCGCCATCATTGCTCTCTTTCACCGATTCTTTCTCCCAAAAATACTCACCCTTCTCAATTTGTTTCACCCTCTAACGTCATGGCATGCTATCTCAATATATCAATTTTTTAAACACATCAAAGATTCTTCCGTGATCCGTTTGATTAGGCTTTAGGTCTGATGTGGATGAAGAGGCACATGCACCTCTTCAGTCGGAATCTCGCATAGCTTTTTTATGTGCTTTGTTCTTTTTGACTTTTAGTTTACTCAACTTCTCGTTTTGAACGATTTTTTTATTTGTTTTGTTTTAGTATTCAGTATCGCTGTTGGTGTTGTGTTTTATTTTTTCCGAGTGGTCGTCCGAGAGACGTCTGATTTCAGAAATGTTGAGCTGACGGACGATGAGTTTTGTGGATATTTTGACAGGAATGTCGCTTCCAGGAGTAGTTTTAATTTTAGCAAATTTAAGATAAACTCGGCAATTGTCAAATGTGTGTTAATATTGCAGGGAAGGTTCTCTCAGGTGGTTTGCCGAGCCAACGTCTACAATGGAATGAGTTTTGTTATATTTTTCTTAAATTTTGTATCATTTTACCTTTCTGCAAAATATTCTGCTTTATTTTTATACTTTTCTTCTTCTTTGACGTAATGACCTATTCGGTCTTGCCTGTCATTTTTGGCTTATTTATACATTAGGTTTTCGATTTTTTGTAACCTTATCGATTGAGTGTACAACATTATTGCTGGCTATTAATTTATATTTTTAGTGTGGCATACTGCTTAACGCTTGTTTTAGGTTAACAAGCGAGCGATGCTCACACGAAACACGTTTTTTAGAAATGAAGATTAACAGCCACAAATACATATAAATAAAATATGACAGATGTCTGAATACAATAAAGGCAAGAAATGCAAGACTGGCGTTTGAGATAAGTGAACTGTGAACTTTTGTGTGAACACTCTAATCGCTTTGTTTATCGAAATCGATCGCCTGCACTCACGGTGTCCTTCTTGTTTCTTCACCACTCTCAGCACCACTCAGTTTATTACCACTCAAAATTACCTCTCTTGTCATGCTAGGTACGCTTCTTGGTAGTTTTTAAAATCAAATGGGGCGGTGAAAGTATTAACTCAAGTTTTAAAACCATCGAAAGCAGTTAGCAAAAAATGTAGTCAATAGAAATTAATATGGTAACTGACTTAAATTGTTTAATTTTTTTTCTAAAATTTCAAAAATAACATTTTAGAATGTTATTGCCCTTAGCTATAAATTCGTTTTGCTTGTCAGACTTCTTTAGTCCATACACAAATTTGAAAAGTCGTCCAACCATATCTTATAGCATTGAACAATAATTCCAACCTTACAATATCGCTATTAACAAAATGAGCGGCTGCTACGGAGCTGACAAATAAATAATTACGCTCTCATGGTATTTTCATTGGCCATTCGCTTAATGGAATAGAAATTGAAGCTCAACACCAGCATCCAGGCGCATTCAGCGCATTTGACAGTAATCCAAAAAACTTTATTTTCTTGATACATCTTGCTGATACCAACTAAAGAGTCATATTATTAGTACAAAAACTCTAAATTGTTCACTCAATTTGACAAAAGACGAGGCTACTCGATCGATATTTATATTGCTAAGTAAAAAAACTTCGAAGTACCATTTCTAGTGGATAAATATATCGATTGGTATAGCCAAACCATTATATACGTTTTATCAACTGGTCTCATGATAGGCATCAATGGACGTAAAAATATGACAGGAATATGAGAAGATGACTTGCAAAGCATCATACTTATCGATAGCTTAAACTTGTTCATTTATTCTTAAACAACTAGAGGCTATGGTTTTCCTAAGGACTGTAGTTCAAATCCGTTTTTTCTACGAATTATGTATTTCTGTTTTACACATTATATTTTGCAAACCAATAAATACAGCTCTACTACCAGTAATAATTTGTGAATATGCTAAATCCATTCATTAAACAACTGTACGGATACCTAAGGAAAATATTTTTCTCCGCTTTTGTTTTTTTTTTCTTTAAAAATAGATAATAGAGGTTCAGACAACCTTTAAAGAGGTAAATATATTTTAGAACAATCTTATTAATCGTTTTTGTCTCCTTACTTTGCACTTTTTATGTGAAAGATAAGTTTTTGTTTCTATATTTCTAATTTCGCATGTGCATTGCAATGTTTAACTTCTAAAAGCATTTAAAATAACTTTTTTATTGATGTATCTGTATTGAAGAAACCAAATAAATGCATGAAATTGCTAAGCAAAGCGAAAAGTAGGTAAATATCGGACATATTTAGCTTCTAACATGGGTACGAATCGAAATCAAAAACCTATTGTAAAAGAAATATTCGGATTATGGCAGTAAAATGTTCAGAATATAATGTTGGAAAACAACAAGAACAGTACAACAAGAATTAGTAAACAAGAACTCTGGTTAAAATCAGATGTTCATCTTTCGTGAAACAGATTTATAAAAACAAAATAATAGTTAAGTCGAATAGCTACTCATCTACTCACCTCCCCAGTCGTTTTATTATAATTGAAATAGTTTGATATTTGTATCAACAATACCTTTAAATTATGATAATAAAGATTAAATATATTCACTTTACAATGCTCTCTATGTACTTGCTCTTCAATTGATGGCTTGAATAGTTTTCAGAAAGCACGCGTAATGAAAATAGCCCACTTTAGAGATCATTTCGTGGTGTTGAAGGTACACCGAAGAAAGACATTTCTAGAATATGGTTAGAAAAAAAAACTATTAACAATATTTTAAACCGGAATTCATCTACGTCAACTACGTTATGCATCACCAGAGCACCCAACCATTTGTTTGAAAATGTATGAAAACCACTTGTCAAGCAGCTCACGACAACCGCACACGGCGTTGAATATTTCTACTTGTCGGTTTCTTCTTTCTTTTTATTCACCTTCCTACTCTGTCTTGCTAACCGTCGTTTCGTTTTTTCTTCACATCCGTTTGGCATTCACGTAAGGAGCTGAAGTTCATAAAACGCAAAACGCGTCACGACATCGCAATTCAACACCCACTGACCCTGGGCCAATCTGGTAGGTCGGGGCGTGTGCCACCAAGGATGCTCGTTTTCGGATTTGCATTTTTATCCAATTATGAAATTTATGTTAAACTTAATTACTCAACAAGGGGCCACGACGATGAGAAGCAGCTCGGTTTATCGTTCGTTCGTCAGACAGAGGAGAAGCATTATTTTCGTATCGGGCGCAGCAGCTTTTGACTGAACAATTTTCATTCGGTTGAGTTATAGGTGTTTTGAAAAAAAAATAATTTGAACAGGTGATAATGTTGACGAATTGAGGCGAATAAATTCATTTCATGTGAGGTCGATCCGTTGCCCGAGGCGATAGCCACTCCGTTGTTTGAAATGACAGGACCGAGGTTCTAATCCCACACAGACTGTTCGCTCGTAGTATGGTCTGACTATCCAACTACGCTATATCATTAAGTCTCGTAAGCCCCGTATATTATATTTATTATTTTGGCTGGCATGACCGAATAGTTCGTTACTCCAAGCAAGAAGAAAAAAATCAATTGATCTTATTGACCATTTTTACAAGTTCTGCAAATCGCGGCAGGAAACAAGTCCGAATAAAAATCCGCATATTGATCCTGTTGAGAAATTTCGATTTCATTATCATTAACTAGCACACAGTATTATCAAATCTCAAAATGGTTTCGTGCAGTTTGACATGTTACAGACGTAGCTTATTGTGAATGCCACGTTAGATGGTAGATAGATATTTTTTTAACAAAGCAACAACAACTGAAAAATTACAGTAAAGAAAGGAGTAAAATCAGCTTTGAAGCATTGAGCTGTTTGTCTCTGTATAGTACCAGCCGCACCAGCGGCTGCCCTTATTCAATTTCCTTCGTATCGTGGCACGTATCGGGGAGCGTATGGTGGCGGTTATATGAAGCCAAGAAGACAAAGTTAACAAAACCCTACCTAGTGTACCGTGGCGGGTTTACGTGTTCGTTAGTTTTGTCATGTTGTCAGCCGCTTGCTACGGTCGTTTGAGGAGTTCGTGCGAAAAGCAAATTTTTTTGCCGAAGATTCGTTGACAGAAGAAAAAAATACGACAGCGCGCTCTTCCCAAGAAGAGTGACACTGTCGAGCACCCTTTGCAGAGGTCTTTAATAAGTCCAGAGAAGGTTGACCTTTACCGCTGGCCTTCCCTCCCTTACTATTCATGTAACAGATTCCGGAACTAGGTTTCCCTCGCTACTACTTGGCATGGACGTCACGTTTCCGACTCGAGTTGTAATTTGTTGCGACTATTTTAACAAGTGCGAAGAAGGAACCGATTCATCCATGGATGGGTAAGGAACATGCGGAGGTAGAATGATGAGAAAACCTAAAGTAAGTACCTAATGTAAAAAGAATGCAGTACAGGGTAAAGAAATATGGGGAGAAAGTGAACGGAAAAAGTTTCACAAACGTGTCTAGCTGGGAGGATTTGGGTCCTCGTTACCACCTAGGCTACTGCAAAACGCTAGGAAGGTGTCGAAATAATTGATTTTCCACCCGGTGAAATGTGTGTCTTGTTCGGAATATTCATTGTGCCTCAGTAGATTGTTGCAAAAAGAGGACTGATATTGTCTAGTAAACGTTTGCATGTAAGCGTTTCAAACATTTTAGCAATCATTTCCAATACATAAACTAGTCTGTATATCGTCATTCTGCAGAAAGTAATGAATAGATAGTCTAGGCAAAAAAAAGGCTTGTCAAATTTTGAACGGTGAGCGGTACTTTGCAGACATTGTGAACCCGGCGTACCTGTGCTGTGATCGATAAGTTTTGAATTATTCATTCATTATCAGCTCTCACACAGTAAAGTAACAGGGAGCCTGCCCTTTGGTTCTTCGTCACGTTGAGTTCCATCTCTATGATAATGTACCGCTCATTGTTATCCTCTCGGTCATAGTACTATTGCACAGCCGAGTCTATTCCATACTATGGTACTTAGAGCTGGACATACTGATGAAGCCTAATTTCTCGTTTCACTCAGCCTGTCACCTCAGACGATGAGCTGACATAAATGCAAATGCTTGGTGCTATTCCTGTCAGTGCACGTTCGTTCCTTAAACAACCACTGTTTCATTCCGTAAATCTGATTCATGTAAAATGAACGGTAAACACCTTTCCGTGGAGTTCCATCCAGAAACTGTGGATCGATTTTTAGTGGCCAATGAATAGGTGCAAGCATTATTCACTTTCTATCTTGTTTCGTAGTGGCTTGAGAAAACCGGAGTTGTCAGTCTTTTTGTAGCGACAATCATAAACTGGAATGGGTGGAATTAGGTACAAATTACCATAACACGTCTTTTGGGATATTAGCAATCTGAAACGTAAGATAAACGTTGAAAACTGGAAACCTGATCTACGCTGGTAGATAATTGACTATGATACTAGATTTTGAAAGTATGCAATGCACTTTTTAGGAAACCCCCAAAATTCATCTAACCTGCATAAGCTTTGATTGTTTCGCTATTAAAAGTTTCGATTAGTTGCTTGTTTCATTTATTCAAAACATACACATAAACTTTTACTAAAAAAAAGTTAGTTTTGGACATACATCCAACAAATTTATCAATGGTACAGTCAACTGGATAACAATACGAATTAAAACTTATGTGTTGACTATCACAAAGGATGTTTGAAGACTTTCATCTAGCGGCATATTTGCTAATATCCAAAGGTAAAGACAATTTACTCTCAGGGAACATAAACGGAAGTAACTAATTTCCGGAGCCCACCAGCAAACTCTAATGGAGTTGCACGTATCGTGCACTGTAAAGCTAAACCGACTCTACTCTGGTTCGTATGTCGACTACAAGGATCCGTTCGAACCGTTGTATGTTCATGTGTCCAGCAGCTGCTGCACCGAACAAACCGCACCAGACTACACACCGAACCTGACCATAATAAAACACCATTTTCGCGGTTCGTCGTCTGTGCAAACCGTCATGACGTGCGTGTACATCCGGGTAACGTGGTGTCCGGTTTTTACACCCAGGACCTTCCCTTCCTTTAGTGCGCTTCTCCATCTCTCAGAAGCGTAACCACAAAAGGTCGGAAATAGAAATTCAACCCGAATATCCGTTGTACCATCAGCTACCGGTGATTGAATATTGACGGCTTACTCTCTCTCTCTCTCCCTCACTCTCTTTTTGACTCTCATTCGTTATCTCTCTCTCCCTCTCTCTCTCCTTATGTGAGTGTTTTCGCGGTAACACGATGAATGACACGTGGTCTGCCAATTTGAGTAGAGATAGTGTAATAGGAAAGATGAACCTTTTTGCAGTACACTCTGTATGATGTTTCGCCACCACACTAATGCGGGTTGTGTGCAAAAGGATCCTTTACGGATAGCTGTTTTACTCGATAAACACTGTGTTCATCGTAGATCGGCTGTCGGATAACCGAAGTCTGTAAAGATTCATCCAACACTGAAAGGCTTGGATTGCATGCTGTAGGCGTTTGCGCGATAGAGCGAACCGAAGGAGTGGTCCTTATACGAAGCTTTTGTCAATTCTTCGGTACAAGCTTCGGATGCAGAACAGGGGAACTGTCCTTCGCCTTACCGCACGAAGATAGCATGCGGGCTTTTTAAGTGTACCGGCACGTGTAATGGAGCCTACATTCTAAGGGGTCGTTAAGTCTTCGGGACTATGTTGCGTTCGTCGACACTGTTCCGAACATTTGCGTTGTCTTCGGATATTAAGCTTCCCCAGCGTTGGAATGAATGATTGTCCTTCTCGCGCACCCACCATCTCATTATCTGTCGCCTTCTCGCCTGCAGCATGTAAGCGATAGAAATTTTCCAATGCCGCCCAAAGCGCTGTAAGCATGTGAAGTAGACAGATAATGGCAGCGTGACAGTCATATCTTTCTTTCCTATGAGCGCTTGCCCGGGTTGGCGTAACGCGTTGTATTGTGGAGGCCGCCTTCAGGTCCGAATTTTTGTGGGAGGGCTAAAAATGTTTCTCTTCGAAATTATTTCCGTTCCCTTCCGACAATTTCGGCACGGGCTCGGAAATAAAATGCGAGCTACCTCGTGTGCAAAGTGCACGCGTGCCGTAACTAAACTTGAGGGGACTTTCTCCATCGCAATAAACAGACGTAATTTGAAGTACACGAAAATGTTCTTTCGGCTCTTGTGGAGCAGACTTTCATGAGTGGATTAAGCAAAACTTTGAGAAGACATGTAGATCGTGCGATCGTTTTTTAATCAATTGACACATAACATAGCAGCCTTGAAAAGAAATTATACTTTTTATCTGCTTCTCCAGCTTCAACTGTTAGTTTTTATTTTGTATTTGTATTTGTATTTGTATTTTGTATTGTTTGAGTTGAAATTTTGCATTTATGGCACTCGGTTTTAACTTTAAGTTTCCTTGATTGGACCTTAAATGGTCATCTACCTATTGTCTCATTGACCCTTATACAGCAGGGTTATTTGGTTTAGTCAACCACCGACATTAAACTACTGCACCGAGGTCTCTCAATACACGGACGTGCACGTCAAACCATAACCGCACAACTGTTGCAATACAATATGCCGTCATCACTCAAGTGATGGTTCGTATGTCGACTACAATTGAACTATAGGTGCTATCATTGGAAGTAGTGTATCCCGACACCGGTTAAGGAATACAGTTTAAGTTTACATTAGTGGAATGCTTACACACTTGGGTTATTCCGGCGCCAGGGTAGTGGATAGCTGACGCGTTATCCAAAAGTGCCTGCTAAATGGATGCTAATACTCCACTACCAGACGTCGTTTCTAATAAAGGTACACACTGGTAATTTGCCGGGATAAATTTCCAAAAATCAACATGTAATTCATCGGAAACCGAAATTTAGTAGTTTA
>KI424315.1:6054-19490 GCA_000473375.1 Anopheles culicifacies
CAGGATCCTAAACCTACTACCCATATTTTGCGCCAGGTGGCGTCCTGGTCGCTACAAAGTAATCAGATTCCGGTCATAAACGAATTTTACCTATCGCTACAGATATTAGTACAAACGAACTTTGGAAGTAAAATTTTCGTAAACTAATCAGTGGTTTGCGTATTTTACATAAATTGCTCTTAAAATCTCTTCAAAAGTATTTTATTCACTATTTAAAAATATACGAAATTCAGTTCACATGGCTGGAAATCTAAGCAGATTAAATTTGTGGATTTAGCTTTAACAGCTTCTTGAATGGTTCTATTATGTGGGAATAGCCAATTTCTTTGAAAAAACAAATGCACTTAAACCTGTTAAAACTATTATTTCAAATAAATTAAAAAATAAACACAAATAAATTGACAAAGGTTTCCTAAAATACACACAAAAACAATTTTCTCATTAGTCTTACTTTAAAAAGAAAATATTACACAAATCAAACAGTTCCAACTACAGCAAAAGTTTTTGACCCGAATGTACGTGACTTTCAAGAACAAATACTAAGATTCTGGTTCAATTACTCCCGGTGAATTCATCCGTCGTGTATGTGCATGCAGCGAAGTATGAAACGTTCAATCAAGCGATATATTGCTGTGTGAGTGAGGAACCCGGCAGGCTGAAACTTTCACCAGCATCTGTAGAAAACGGAATGTTAAGCAGTGACGGTAACCATCAAGTCGTGTACCGAAGATGTTTTCCGAAACTGTTTTCACGCTAACCGCACCGCATGTGTGCCACGTGTCATCCATTGCACGGGAAAGCACTTTCCCACTACCAACACGATGGTTTATTAACACACGTTCTTACCAGCTCCCACCCCCCGAAACAAATGCGATTTACATTTCAAAGAGTAACCTATAAAAAGCTCCATACACCATCACTGCATCGAGCGATGCACAATTGACCGGTGCAGAGTGCATCAAGCTCATGCCCAACATCATGCAACAGTGATCGTTCCGCTTGGAAATGCATCTGTTTGATTGCTTTTTAAAACTCATTAATTAATCATTGGCCGGCGACGGGCGGGCGGGTGTGTGTGTAGGGTACTGCGGTAAGATTCATTTTCGAATGGAACAGATGAATTATTGGCACCGTTTTTCGGTCTGGCCACTAGACGCTGAATAATAAATAGCGTCGGTCGAACGATCTGACCGCTGCTCTTTCACACCCGTTTATTGGATTTTACGATTAATCTTAATGGTTGAGTTATATGTATGCCACGGTGGGATACACGTACGATTTAACACGCCACCGCTCGGTGAGGGACGCTTCTTGGTGAAGTGAGCTGTTAACCTACATACACGTTATTTCGCTAAACTATTATCCTGATCGCGTATTAAGCAACGAGTTCGTCTGCGTTTTTTTGTTTTTAAGTAATGAGCAGTAAAGTGTTTGGTTATCCTTTTTCGGCTAAAGTTTTGAGTAGATTTCCAACTTGACCACGGCATGGGAGCTTTTTTTATGCATGTGATAAGTCTATAAAAGTACTTACTGGTACGACCGGTTGCTTACCCACTTTAGCATCCCTCTGTGTAAGTGTGTGTGGTGTAAATTTTCGTTCTTCCGCTGTTACAAGCGGTTTCAAATATCGATTCGGGGTTTGTTTCTTCTTTCACTCCACGGATAAAGAATCCAACCATCTAACAGGCACCAAGAACTCTTGTCTCAGTCCTTTATGGTGCCTCCGTGCTGGAAGTTGTCAAGAAAAAAAGGGGTGATAATAAAGCCGAACCGTAGCCGAAAGTACGGCGAGCGACATACTGTGATTCGCCACCGCACAATGTGAGTGCACTGTGTGCCAGTGGGCTTACCAAACACCATTTCTTGTGATATCTTCCGTTACATGCCTGCCCAGCAGCACGGACCACCCGTGCCTATCCCTGGTGGGCTGTACTGGTAAAACCGAAAAACCCAACCAACGAACAAGAAAAAAAATAAAAGCAGGAAAAAGGTTCATTTTATTGCCTTTTGCCAGTTTCACTATTGCCTTATCATCGGCGGGTGGCAAAACGCATCCCAATGCAGCAACGGGATGCCAGCGGACCCGTCCAACGGGGGTAGCCGAGGGTTTTGTGTTACGAGTTCATTTTCACCCCGAAAAAGAAAACCGTGCAACTTGGCTTAACTTCTCGGTTTTTATTTCCACAACCCGATCCCTGCATTTTGTGTGTGTTTGAAGGGAGTTTTATACGCTTTTCCGAGCAAAGACTTTTCCCATTTTACTTTTCCTTTCCCAGCTTTTGTTGCAGAACTGATGGCTTTTGCAGACTTCAAGTTTCGCTGCGTACATATACCGTTCTTTAAGCACATACACACACAGGAGCATTTATTCTGGGGGGTGAGAAAATAATGAATGCAAGGAAACTACCAAAACTTTGGGTGGGTGGGAGGGTTTACAGGGTTATAACTATTGTGAGTGAAGGAGGGGGAGACGAACGATGTGTCGTGACAATGGCAATCGCAACTTTTTCACATAAATGCAGCATTTGAAATGCATGACATTCCTTCTGTTTCCACCTTCCCAGGCTTTGCTACGGCATGGGCCCGTTCGGTTAACATCTTAACCGTTGGATTTATATAACATTTGAATGCAGTTTTCATTCATCCAAACTTTGTTTGGGTTGCGTTAGGGGTTTAGGGTTCCTCACCCTTTTTACCAGAAGAAAGTGTACGAGATCTTTGGTGGGATAACACATGGACCCAACCAGTATTTCCCCCCATCGGAGAAAACGGGTGCGCTTTAAATCGCACAAAGGATGAGCTTCTTATTCCAACAGCATGGCTCGCACTCCTTTTAAATCACTAACACGAGTGAGAAGGCGTTTTAAAAATACAAAATTGAAGTGCTTTTATCTAGTGCTGATTTATCACATTCACAAAAACAGTATGATTTAGCGTACGAAAAGTAAAGCTGATGGAAATGATGGAAAACACCGACCAACAACGTCCCAACATGGGACGCTTTTTCCTGCTTGCCGTTATGCTGTCCCATGGTGAAACGATGTTACGCACCAACTTTACAATTTCTCCCAAGAAAAGGCACCAGGCAAAACGATTGAAAGGAAGAAAAACACAGCCCTCCCATCGTTTTTGCTGGCAAACATTTATCAAACAAAATTATGTCGGTGTGCGTTAAGCTCGTACCGACCGTTCTACGTTATAAGTATCAACGTCCTGCTCTAAATCGCTTCTTGCTTTGCTGTCACTTTTATTGTAAAGCGATCGATCGAGCCTCTATGCCGTCTTTTTTTTTGCTCCTTACTCTCTTTGTTGTTATTTATTCATCTGTTTTGATGGTCACCGTACGCTTGCCGTAGCGCCTTCCCCACCCGAACACAGTTGTGATTCTAAATATTATTTCTTCATAAATTTTCATTCCCTTTTACTGCATGCATATTCCCTGACAGTGGCTTTGGCGAAAAACCGTCTCCCCTCCCGACGACCCGCATGCAAGCTTAATTCAGTCGCAAATGTTTTTCGGCACGATCCGGGGCCCTGCGGTCGACGATGTACGACGCTAATATAAAATTATGAATACACAATGGTTTTAAAAAAATCGCGGATCAATATCAATGAGGATGGGTTGCGTTTTTCGGTGAATTTCCCATGACCTTCCGCATTTGCACATTTGACTTGTGGCAGTCGTATACTAAGGGGTAAAGGATTATGAATTATGAGCTCGTTGGTTGAATTGTGAAGTGTGCTCGAATGTTAACTGAACAGAGTGACCAATTTAGCCAGTATCCAATCGTTAAACCTACTTGAAATGGCCGAAACAAAAGTCATAGTTAAAGCTTTTAAGCTCTCACCTGAAGGAGGAATTAGCGCATGGATAATGGTACTATGTGCACTTCCACTTAACCCGCTTATGAATCGAACACCAGGTGACAAATTCGATCATCCAGTCCCATGTTTCTTTGTTCCACGTACGGCATCTGCCACTGGAAGGTCATAAGTCAGGCATCCTCGCTGATAGACACCAACTGTGTCAGAATCAGCTCGTCTGGTTTGTGGTTCATTCTCGTTATCTCAATATCTTATTTCCAAATACACATACTCGAGAATGGTGATAGTGTTGACGTCCTCCACCAGCATAAGAGCATATAAGAGTCATGGCTATAGATGATGTACAACAGTACGAAATTTTTATTTCAGTTTAGTGAAAATCCGATAGGGAGTCGCGAGTATGGCCTGGACATTGTACTTCAACATATCCTAAGAACAAAATATAGCGCAAAAAAGCAGTAGATCGTTTTAAAACATAGAATGAAGTTGTTGCATCATCACTAGAGTTCCTAAAACCAGCAGGAAAATTGTTTATTTTCTATTATACGTCCAGGAGGATAGTTAAATAATCTAGCCAACAAGTCAGGATACAAAACATATATGTCTTATCTTATGAAAGTCACCTAGACTATGGCAGTACTGATAAGGCACTAATAGGCACTATTCCCCATAAAAGTGTGTCTTCGGATTTTAGTCTATAGTTTGTTATCTGAAGTTCAAGTCATGATGGAGAAATTCCTCTACGTTCCTGAGACCTTGGGTCGTTGTTTATCATCAAACGAGCTGGCACTCCTGGTAAGCGGGTGTTTGTCTTAGTCGCGTTTATTATCAATTCAAAGTGTCTTCCAGGAAGTTAAAAAATTGTTGAGTTCGTCCTCCCATTGGCACTCGAAAGGATATTCTCATCTCATACACCACGCCCCAAATGATGGGCCAAGTTGCCTGAAATTTGGACGAGATTCGATACGTTGGCAAATTTGAGCTCAACTTCGATAGAGCAACACATCGAATAGCAAAGACAGCTTCAACGTACTCGAAAGTTATCACTGATGCAGAGTATTTTCATGTGTTTTCAACCGTCAAAACCTTGAACAGTCACACAAGGTTCCCAAGAAATTCGTGCCTGCTACTTTATCTTCCATCGGTCGCCTTGAAGGCAACGAATATATTAGTATGTTCTGGATATTAGTACTCGTCTTATAATTTCGAATTGGGCTTTACTTCAACATACCAAAAGGCATACAGACTTGCAGAAGCTTGATAATTTGATCTCAACTGATTTTTTCAGTCAACTTCAATAGGTCAGTCTTTGGCAATTTATTTTTTGTTTAAGAAACTGAGATCCTCATGTGACGTTTTGGTATGGTACTAGAGCCGTGAGACGTGGTTTCCATGATTTCTATTTACCTCAGTAATGGAGCTAATGGAAAGTTGAATTGGTGGCCACCAAGAGCTTCAACAGCTGAAATGCTCCGAATGTCGTTTAAGTTAAACTCCTCTTCCTCTGTCTTCAGTCTTTGTTTTGAAATGGTATTCAGTCTTGATATTCTCATAAATATACTTCGTTTGAAGTCCTGGAGAACTGTTTGAACCCCTGCTTCTGTCATCAGATCAGGTGTGGTCTATGCGACGAGTCTTGCCACCCTTTAGTTCATTAGGGCCGGTCATATAGGTTGTATGTTGACATTTTTCCTATACATCAAGTTGATTAATATCTTCCTATCACACTACCATGTTGGGCAACATTTCTTATGTAAATTTTGGATACTAGTTTCTAAGAAAACTATATGTTACTGATAGACCTGTCAATAGATGTATTTCATTTGCAGCATATACTTCATATGCAATGAAATGTACTCATGGCAAATATCGCCATTGTTCAACTACTGCTTGTTCAATAAGCGGTAATAACATTAGCAAAATGCGTTCTTTTCACCGTCCAGCAGGAGCAGACAGTCGGAAACGGTTCCTATTAACCGAGCGCACAAGCAAGTAGCACAGCCAGAACGCACCGTCCCAACAAAAGGCTAATGAGTTTCTCCTCCATCATGTACCGGGTGATCTCTCTCCCCAAAAACAACCGTTGTGTGCGAGCAGCGAAATCTAGCCTCTTCATAGTCACTTCCTGAACGGAGCTGCTCATGACAGTACAGGAAGTCATTCATCTGGTTGGTGGTGTGCGTAATCAAAGCGCCGGCCGAAGAAGCCAGGCGAAGCCATTCGCAACATTCGCTAGCTGCAGTCGATTGTTTATTCCCTTTCTGACCAGTGACCGGGACTGATTCATCATCTATCAATGCTTATGCTTCCGGTTCCGCTTGTTTCATTAGCACACAATTGACGTCGGTTTCGGGGGGAAGTGAGCCGGGCTGCATACAATACCGTGATTTCATCGCCGTAACGGGTTACTACTTTCCGCTCCGTTACGGTTCGCTTCGTGCGGACGTAACCTGTTGTCTCGGGCGGGATCTTGCGCGGTGCGGACATTAGAACTGCCACTAGAAACACATCAAAGATTGTGCTTCATTTCACTTAACTGACATGATAAATAATAGATCATATATGCAGGAGAACATGTAGCAGGTGATGCTGTTCGATCATTACTTTAATTGCGATTCAGGGAAGTACTAGGGAGATGTGAGCTGGAATAGACCTTAATGGTGTCTGTTCTAAGAGATAGACAGCCTCACTTCAATCTAGCTAAACGATAATAATCCCACAAACATTATGATTAGAAGGGTTTATAGCAAATTCCAATTTTACTACTTCCGTATCTAAATCCGCATTCCCGTCATGCCTTCACACGAAGTCAACGCTTGAAGTGACAAATTAAATATAGATATATGCAACAAAAAATAATACCACGCTTCGTAATCAAATAATTTCCACTTAAACACCTACCCCTTGCTAGAACTTCGCATTCGCGGGTGTAAATGAATGTCACCGACGGTTGGAATGGGACGCACAGTGCGTTAATGTAGTACGGTTTGCCATTCATTTGCTCAGTGAGCGTCACAAATGCCGACAGGTTTAGCGAAAAGCCGAAAAAGGTATGGTTAATACCCGCAAAGCTTTAAACAAATTTAATTCATTTAAAGCTGGTCTGAGCTTGCCACCCGCACTCCCGAAACTCCCCGGAGATTCGTTCGCTCGCTTGCTTGCTTTGGTGTGGCACACATCAGTTCCCTTTCGCCGTACGCACACAAACGCTCCGTGTGTGTTATCAGCCAACGTGAAAAGACGTCGCACCGAAGGAAAGTGAAACGAGACTCGCATACGAGCTGCAAAAGGAGCTGCGAGACTAGTATATACGTGTTTTCGACATATTCCGAAACGCCGTCCCGACAAAGAATGTCTCTGCCGGGCCAGCACCCAGCCGTGTCTTTGCGCGGTCCCATAGCTTCAAAGGAAAAACGCGCCCTGTCCCAATCCGGCACCCGGTGGGGTGGTTGGGACCGGGAAGGACACACTTATGCCGCACGGATTGAGTGGCGTACCGAGAATAGAAAGCAGGCTCAAGCGACAGTAGCTCCAGCAGGTAGCTTTGCTTCGAAGGGTGGGAAGCCTGGTTTTTTGTGTGAGAGTTGGCTCTGTTGACGCAACAAATTCCACAGGTACATCGGGTAGGCAGCTAAAAGAGCACCAGGCAGTAGTAACGGTGGCCGGAGCACGTCCCATAGCCAGCCACGCACTCGCTGTTTGCAGTAGAATCCTCCTCCCAGCAAGAAAATGTGACAAATTCATTAGAGTAATTGGCGTGATAGAAGAAACTTGATTTAAATAGGGGAACATATCGCAGGCTCGGCCGAGGCACGGGGTTTGCCGATTGCCACGCGGAATGATATTCTAGACAAGTTATTAAAAGCGGAACCCGACACCCGCCACGCAATGCTGCACACTGCTGCCGAATGGCTTTCTATGCGAGGCCCGTATGATGGTGGCTTGCCTACTGCTGCCGTAAGTTCATGAATCCGAGCCTGCCATTCGACCGATTCTGTAAACTTGCCATCACCATTCGAGTGTGGGTATAGTTTTGCCGCGAGTTTCGCAAACTCAATAGTGCTGCCGATGCGTGGCCCGGCAGCACCGATCCGAGGGTTTGGAATGCTGTTCCGCATTTCGCTAACCGTTTGCAGTTTCGGTTACACGCGGCCAGAGACAGTCACCGGCACGGGGACCGGGGGTAGTAAGTAACAGCATTTATTACGCTGATTTCATTATGTAAATCTTTAATGCAAACAGCTTTGTGGTTTGTTTCGCGTCGCGGCGGAAAATTTCTCTTCCCACAGTGCTCTTAAAATAATTTTCATCGGTGGTTTCGGTCGGTTGGCGCTTTGCGTTTGGGCCTGGAAAATGAGTGAACGGGGTAGCACCGGGGTAGCACCACCTTGCAGTGCGAGAGAGCATTCGGGTGAAACTAACGCAAATTAAATTAGTCGACTCAATGGTAAATCGTATACGGCTCCAGCCTTTTAATTAATGTTTCATTCTAGACAACAGTGTTGAATGATATATTCATTAAATGATTTATTGCTGACTATGTATAATACAATTTCTTTTCCTGCACATTATAAACGCCTGAGTGTGTAACGAGGCTTTATTGTTCGAGAGGGGCTTGAGTCTTGTGGCATTAATCGTTCAAATAGTGTTAAAATCACATCTGGAGTCCCCCAAGCTAGTGTACCTAGTCCTCTTCTTTTCATCCTCCATATTAACTACATCAAGTATTCTCTTCGAAGCGGTTCGATGGTGGAGGTCACAGCACCGCCGTTCTTCAAAATGGCAGGACCTAGGTTCAAAACTCATCTGGACCGTTCCGCCGAAGTGAGGACTGATCCAACAATGTAGTATAATTAAGTCTCGTAAGCCAGTAATATGGCCCGTGGCATGACCGAGTAGAGATCATTACAACAAATAAGAAAACTAAGTTATTCTCTTCGTCCTTTCATTTCATATCAGCAGAAGTTCTCAATTTTATCACTCTATCCCTTTACCACGAAATATATTCAGTAATATCAATGCCCTTTTCTCCAATCTGCTCCATCTTCAATCCTGCGTAAATCAGTGTTTTCTTAATGTCTCGTTGAGGTGACCATAGATTGCAATCTGTCTTTAGAAGTCCATATTGAAACCAAATGGTGCGCTATAAAAAGAGCCTTGGATCTCATTTATAGATGTGAACTAAGAGCGAGCGAGTGAATTGAATCGTAACAAACGGCACGGCAAGCTTTGAAGCCCTATTTTTTTATTTCTCTCACTCGTCAGTGAGTAAAAGACGATTCGATAACACAAAGAGTGAGTGAGTGAGTTGGTACGGAAACGAGCGAGTTGCAGTAAAATGTTCGCAAGAATTCAAATTCATTTATACTTTTCAGTTAGGCAGAGAGAGAGAGAGAGAGAGAGAGAGAGAAAGCAAGACATTTTTGTCAACGGAGTCGATATTTTCATTTGAGGTCGCTCACACTTTTTCTTTTTTCCTCACTTACTCTTTTCATAATCGACTCGCCGACTCTTGTCTATTTTGTGCACACTCATGAGTGAGTAAAAATGGAGGAGCCAATACCTGATAGCTTGTGCAATGGTGATATTGTGCATTATTTTATAGTGACTCTCGAGCTAGTTTAAAAAAAATCACTCAGAATAACGACTCATTTACACTGAGTTGACTCACCAAAAGAAGTTGTTATTCTCATCTCTAATCTCACTCGCAGACTCTGCAAAGGCTTCATTGAAGCTGATTGTCTTAAATATCTCTCTGTTGGTCTCGTCTACTCCCCACTGGAGCATGCGTGCATTGTCTGCAACTATATATGTACATCCTAGATAACTGGTCTGAAAGTCTGATTACAAGTTGTTGAAACCTGGATCTGAAGAGGCAGTATGTGACGCTGGCCTTAATTTGAATGATCTCGTATCCTTAGTCCCTCTCAATGCTCCCTTCTGCAAACTTACTATCTACCACGTTGTCTAATCACAGAGCCTTTATTCGGTTGCATATGCCATTTCAACTCCTTCTTTGCTGTTTTTAAATTTCACGTCTACTCTGTCCACTTTTCGATCTCGCCACTTCCTCCCTTCCATGATTTACTGTTCCTTCCTCCTGCACTCTAGTCGCATGGGCAGTCGAAGAGAAAGTAGCGCTGGTCGTTTCGTTCCTACGTACGAAGGACGGACTATCCTGTTGCAATTAATTTAGTTAAAGAAGCCAGAATAGGTAGACCACGACCTCTCGTGGTTGTAGAGCAATGTAAGAAGAAAATTCTAATACTACAGTTACCGCCTTAGATCATATTTTCATAGACAGTTTATGTTCTTAGTTATTAAATCAGTAGTTTGATTTAGATATTAATAAAAAGTTTCTCAGATTCTTACAATGTATTTAACTGCTAAACAGATCAATTAAATAAAAACCTACGTCCAGCTTAAGCTTAAGCTTTATATCTTGGCTAATCTATTGCTTCCCTTTACGCTTCATAGACTAACACAAGACTTTTGATTGGACATGTTGTTCCTGTTTAAAGGATTATTATCTCGCCTCTTCTTGCTCTCTCATATGAATTCTGCGTAATAATTTTAGGAACATTTTTTCAGCCATAAAACATACCAAGCTTATCATGCTTCCCAAACCGTACGCATACCAAAGTAATGACAAATCCGTTACCCTTACTGCCCGGTTAATAAACTTTTCTTGCTCATACTGCCATTTGGTTTGCGATCTGTTCCGGTAATAGTACTCATATATTCCAGACTCAATAATTGCTTGCACGTAGAATTTGAAAAACTTTCGAAACGGTAGGTTCATCACCAAGTAACATAAGGGATATTCGTAGAACTTGACCTTTGCATGGCGCAAATTCTCGACTCTAGCACGCAAACGCTCAGGATCATTGATAAACTTTTCATAATTCGCTATGCTTTGCTCTTCGCTATCGCGCACATAATCAATGTAGCAGGTTTGCTCTATTGAAGGAAAGTGATTCAATTCATACGTTGTTACGTTCAGTCCAAGCGTATCTTTGTGGGCCGTAAAAATGCATCGCTCATAAATATCAGCCAGTGTATCGATCTCTGGATGATAACGCACGAAGGACATAAACGAGATGACAAGTGATTGATAGGACGAAACGAGCACTATTCCCATGAGACAGAACACAGTGATAATTCTATTCTCGAACGATCCTCCATACGTCCTGGAAGGACCCGCGAGAGAAATCATGATCAGCTCAAGAACTATCTCCACAAAATGGCGTCTTCCGAGTAGCTCTCCAAACAATGCAAGACTCACGGCCATTGTGAGAACTAATACCAAGTATGTGATCCACGTATACATATCGAAAGGATCGACGAGTATCGACACGATGGACTTGGGCTTGGCTCGTTGTGTCAGAACCGCAATGTATGTGGTCCCCGGACCCGAAATCATTGCTTGGTCAGGCATATCCTTAGGATTTATAACGACACATACGGATATGCGGCTCGACCAAGTGTTTTCGTGAACTGCAGTCCCATTTCTCTTGTTCGCGATCATCTCCAACAGGTAAGTATCAAATGGCATAACCTCACTATTATGATATATCGAATACATAACTATCTCAAAGCCATGCAAATCACGCGTATCATCCGGGACAATGAGGTTTCGAGGATCGATTGCAATTGTTTGATTGGAGTAAATATTCCAGTGAAGGATTTCTTTGATGCTGCTGTGATCGTACAGCACTTCATAGCCTTTTCGTGAAGACAGCGCAATTGCACTGTCGTTCGACTGGTGCAACTCTGCAGATAGCCACGTTGGGTAAAATAGAAAGGTACTCTTGCTGTATTTCATGGCTCGGTATATCTACAAAAGCACAAGCAATGTCTAAGAGTATGCAATTACAATTGTTAATGATCTTACATTTTCATGCTCCGAGCTACCGATAGGGACAAAGTTGCAACTGTAATAGAACTGATCATCCTTCAAGAATATCATCATTTCATCGAAAATTGTTTTCGTGTACGTCGGATCGGTCATGAACGCGGGCAGCATTGTTTCCAACAGGCTTTCATCGCTGAACCGGAGTATTACGAGATTGGGATATTGTTCTACAGGGCACACTTGTCGATGTAGCTTGAGCAATGCCTGGACGTAGAAGCTTGTATTTAGCTGAGGAAGAGATTCCAAGGAGCACACTGAGACTTGCACTAATTCTGAATGGATCAGAAGAGCTACAATACCGAACAGATGCGTACGACCTTTGAACATCGTTCTAACCTCCTAGGAAAAGTGAAGTGCGCTTTTGTAGAGGACATTAAAGCCGCATTACTCGCCATGTTACTAATAGAGTCATGCTGTCTTTTATTCATGAGATTTTGATGTGGCGTGTTTTGTTCTATCTTTCAATTTTAATCTTTACGCCATTATCCAAAATGAAATTCATATAAAAGGTAGGACTAATACTCAATAATGGATATTTCCCAAGAGTTTTGATTCGATATAATTTTATTCACAATCAAGTCAAGTTACGCAAAACATTTCCCATCACGTTATAAGTTATGGCGCGTTTCGTAAAAAACCCACGTTTCTGATAAAAGAATTAACTCTTTTTTTATTGAATTCCTTTAATAGGAATTATGATACCTTTCCCTAATTGTTGTACTTACGTTGTGACGTTTGGTGGCTTATTCGCTGCTAGCTTTCCATAAAAGTTGGCAAGCCGAATCAACCTATGCATTTTTTTTAGCATTTTTTTTCTAATACTAGTTTCGATCTGCTTTTACTAATTCTGCAGATTTTATTAACTCAAATTAATATTTAATTTACATATCTTGAAACAATTAAAACGTTTTGGATTAAATTAAAATATTTTTCAGTTTGACATACTATTTCTAAACTGTCCAATAATTGTAGTTACCATATCAAGAGTAATATAGACTTTAATAATTGTAGTTACCATATCAATCGCCATCCAAATAGATGGTTGATAGGTTGGATGGGTTTTCTTCGGTTTCAACGAGTCACTTTGATATTTTCTTCAGAAATACCCTATTTTAAACTTTGTCGTATTTTATACCTGGATCAACCAAATCACATCTGTTAGTGACGTCTACTAGAATGTTTCTCTTATTTACACAATAGCTGTCGACAATTATTTGTTACACGCAGCTCAATAATCGAGCGAGATTATTGTGAAGTTCTATGACATTTCTATGTCTTCTCTCATCTCAAGAAAGATTCGAGCGCCCGTAAAGGAACCTAATTTCGGACTCTCGGCAGCATAAGTGAGCGAAAAGCATAGCAGACAATAACGCTGAAAAATCAGAGTATCCAATCCCCATCTTTGTGTCTATAAATGTAAATAAGCATGAAAAACCTTAATTTTTGAGTAAGGTAGTTCATCGGCGAATCGATGAACAACCGATAATTTAGGTTAAAAGCGAGAGTCCTTCCGACTCGCTGTGAATAACTGTCTCCATTACGAAACACATGACACTGAATAAGATTCCACACCCATATGCATACCAAAGCAATGTGAGATCAGCCACTGTAACTACACGATCAACAAATGTTTTATGCTCAACATTGCTTCCAAACCAAGCAGATTGCGATTTGTTGTTATAATAATATTCATAGA
>KI424317.1:6653-17749 GCA_000473375.1 Anopheles culicifacies
AAAACTGAATCCTGATCTAACTCACGGATGCAATAATTACTATGTCTACAGATGAAATGCTCATCTATGATAATATATTGCTGGTAAGAGATCCAGCAATTCAGAAACAATCTTACAAACATCCAAACTTACAAGACCAATGCCTAATACATTGTGGATGTGCAATACAGTCATCGATCATTGAGAAAGATGGAACAAATATTCAACTTTTCCTACGATTATGTGCTTGTAGCCTTTTATTTTATGTAATTCTTATTGAGAATTTTAATTAATTTAGCTTTATTACTTAATTGTTCACTCTTTCCAATAACCAATACTTACTCTCTCAAGTTTAACAAATAGTTTCTTATATTCACTTTTTTAAATTACTTTTTTCTTTCCAACAACGGAGGGACCCAGATCGTTGCTAATTTATAATGTGTAAGAAGTTTCGAGAATTGACAATAAGATATAAATATTAGAATAATAAGATGATATAAACGTTAATGTGCACAAGTCAGATCTACCATTATGGGATTTACGGTGCATCGCCTCGAGGGAACCCCCATGATTAGTGTTGGCACGTGAGCGGTAGAGCTACCTTAATCGCTCTGCACACCTTACTGAGCGCGATCACCGCGCACCATAAAAATAAGCCCCTAGCTCAACACTGAGCGAGAGCCCCCTGAGCGTCGAGCGTACTGAGCAACGAGCGTAATGCGCTCATCGACGAGCAAAACGCGCCCGGTAGAGCACGATGAGGGTCGAGCGAAACGTGTTCTGCAGCGCGTTAGAAATAGCCGAGCATTTCGCTCGTCGATGAGCGCGATCTCTTGAGCGCATTACACTCGTCGTTCAGTGTGCTCATCGCTCAGTGCTGAGCTACCTCCCGCTCACCGCTCTTAGAGATGAGCGCGAGCGGCTCGCTTCGCACAGGTAAAAGAGCTGCTTGACCCAACACTACCCATGATCAATCCATTGCATGCTTCCTATACCGCCTCAATAAATACAATATAAATCTACATTGTGCTTAAAGTTTTTGTTTAGACGGCTTGTAAGAGCTGTTTGTTTCTTTCATGATGCCATTAAAACAATCGTTTAGAGCATAACAAACATGCTCTTGGTGATATTGTTTTGAAGCCTTCCAATCTGTTGCCCAAGCATGTTTATAAGTTTATTTTACATTATGGTTGAATTGTACAATTACATTACTTTTATGAACGCAGGAGAAGAACAATACAGTACATTTAATAATGAATTCATTAGCTATTGTTCCTGTAGCAAGAATTTTACCGTGATTTGTTCACGTTCACGTTTAACCAAATTTTCTGAAATTTCTGAAAGTTCTTCCTAATTCCTAATGTAGTGTAACAAGCACTATTTGCACTATGCAAATAATTCCTTGCAGGGTCGTGACAGCGCGTAATGACCAAAATCATTTTTTCTTTGATCGGCTACTGATTTTCCGGCATACACTTTTAATGCTACCAGTGGTCTTGGAGTGAGTTTTGGCATTTTTAATTTTGTTTCTTAAAAATTTTTGTACCAACGTTTCAGACACGACGTTTTCGGCATCTGTCATTGCTATGTTTCTGAGCAAGCAGAACACATTTGTGTAATTCTGAAAGGCTATTTTACTTTCCTGGTCAGCAGCTGATCTCCTGCCCGTCCAGCTACAACTTACAAGAAAAACAGCATCGAATAACATATAAAATGCCTCGTGCATGCGTTGGTGACAATCCATGGAACTTATTTCACCGCACAACCACTGATGCAGTTCCCGTAGATTACACGGATTTGCAAGGAGTGCATCGAATGTGTCCAACTCTTCCTTCGATGCCACTTTCGTTGCCGCAAACGCAGGACGTTGGGGTTTGGATGGAACAACAGTCGTTACGATAATTGGGGTTTGGATGGAACAACCGGAGATCGGCGGCTTAACCACATTCTGCAACGCATCCAATTGATTTTTAATTTCCCTCACAGCTTTATTCAACCGGATAATTTGCTGGCGGTTGTATTCCGCCATCCGTCTCACTTTATCGATTGACGACGCCTCCCGGCAGCACCATTCCATTGTTATCTGCAATGTGCATAATTTTATAACAATGGTGAGTTTTGTAATATTGCCTACCCATTGATATTACAGGTTATATAGCAACGCATCAACTATTGTATTTATCTAGTTTTTAGTTTAAGAGAGGTATATGATCTCCTATAACAAGATAATACAGAGACAATACTTTGTTTTCGTTGTTGCAGGAAGTAATGACTCGTTAAGTAAATATTATCCTTCATACAATGTACTCCAATCAATTGGCAGTGCATATGATATCTCGGACATTGATAATGAATGTCTGTCACCCGCTTCCTTCTTGCTCTGGACGGGCACGAATTCACTTTCTCGATAACAAAATGTAGATGATACTATCATCCGCTTGTTAATAAATTACAACAGCTTTTCTACAACAATTCTTCTTCACTTTCCCAAATGTGCTAATCTACAAAATAAACAGTTCTCGAGGACATTGCGCGTGTCGAAGTCATAAAGGAAGAGATATACCAGCTCGACGGCAGACTGTGATTGTAAAACGATCGCCATTCGTAATCGTAATAGTTGTTGTCAATCATTGGTTTAAATTTTCCAACAATTACTGAATATGTTATAGAAGTTAATTCAATTAACATTTTATTTGTCTTAAATAATAGTACACTTTCTAAAATACGTTGTACAACACATATGTCTATATTAACTTATGCTTATCAGTATATATATGTACATACATGGGCTAATGTCTAGAAAATTGCATCTAAGCTCTGTATCCCTACTACTCATTGTGCAATGTTTGAGTACATGGAAACAAAAACAAACAAAACCAATCTGTTACGGATACTAAACGATATGAACTTTGTGAAACTAGGTACCGAACTACGATAAATGGACGACCTCTGTTCTCATTATTAACGTTATTCGCTAAGTAAGTTTACAGTTTCATGAATATGCTACAAACGCATAAATAGATTATACCATAACAGAGTCTAAGCCGAAGTCAATCATTGAATCGTTCACTTTTGCAACTTTTAAAAACCCTTAGCTACACATTCTTAGCTGACAAACAATGGTATGCGCCTGGGAACAGGGTATTAATTAAGAATAGGATAGTAAGCTGACTAGACTTTTAAGAATCTGTGATCCATTCCGGTTTGTATTACTCTTCATATTCATATGAACCAAAAGCTATAAGCTGAATCCAAAATACGAGCTCTACCGGTGGACGTCAGAAACTTCATTGAGTGGAAAACCAGATTTATTTAAAAAAAACACACGCTGTCGTTTACTGCATCTGTCTGTTGATATCCTGTAGGAACAGAATTTGAGACATTTTTTTGGGCAAAAGTCGGGATCGTTTTTCCATAAATATTTGTCCTTGCTTAGAAAAGATACGTTGGCATGGAACGGATGTCGCTGGTATGCAAAACAGATTTTGAACAATTTGATACAGTGCCGGAAATTTGAGTTCGTATGTTTTCCACCAGTAGAGGGGATCTTCCGTTAGCTCTATGCAGTCCATTTTTAAATATTCGTCAAGCTCCAATTTGGCTGCCTCTTCTGGATTGTTATTGCTCTTAACTCGTTTGACGCTGGTTGCGAAATCACTAAAAAGACTTTCATGGCAAGGGTCCGCAAATGATTTTCGAGCATTTGGTTCAAGTGCTGAAGTGTTGGGTGTCTTCAGTGGTATGATCACCTCAATTAAGTTCTGATACGTTTCTTGATATCTTTGCGGATCACTATCGAAGCTATGTCCCTTCATTCTGGGATCTAACATCATTGCCCAATTTACTAGTTTGCTTTTAATGTACGGCTTGCACCCATCCGTAAGTCCTTGGATTAAGATGGACGTTAGTTTTTTCACCGAATCATCCATGCTATCGTTCGAGGCTGCACGTGTTTTCGTTAACAGTATATTCGACAGTAGACCTATCTGCGAAAGTGGAACCGATTGTTCCGCCGTAAGCACTTTCGTGGCATGATCGAAGTTTAGCAGAACTTCAATGCTTTGCTCCATAATCGTCCAATCGTTATCAGCTAAGTTATTTTCCACCTTAAGCATATCTAAGCATAAGAGTATTGGTACTTTATTTTTGTAGAATCGTTCAATCATCTCGAACGTTGAATTCCATCTCGTCCCTACGGCTAGTTTTAATTTCAAACCTGACAAACTATGTTTACTTTGAGCTTCAAGCAGTTTTTGTGATGCAGTGATGTTATTTTTGAAAAAAGTTGTTAATTGCCTGACTTCATCGACTGTGGCCTTTATGGATTGTTGTATGGCATTCTGGATGAGTGAGTTCAATGTGTGCGCGAAACATGGAAGATGCTGAACGTTCATTTCACTTATTGCTATCTGCATGTTGGCCGCATTGTCCGTGATTATAGCTTGAATTTTGTTTTCGATTTTATACTTTAGCGCAACCTGTTTTAACCAGTCCGCTATGTTGCGGGCCGTGTGCTTGTTTGAATATACAGAACACTCCAACAAATTGGAGCATAAGTTAAAATCATCATTGATATAGTGCGCCGTTATTGCTAAACACTTTGTATTGTTGGAATTCAACCAACCTTCTGATGTGAGGGCCACGGATTTGATTGTCGTAAAATTGGCTGCTAGCTTCTCTAATGCCTCCAAGTAATTACTAGTGAGCAAACCGTTCGAGAGCGTTTTACGGTTGGGCAGTTCGTATTTTGGGTTCAGCATATGTATAAACTTCTGAAACTTTTCTCCTTCTACTATGTTAAATGGCAAGCATTCGTCGCAAATCATTTGTAATAGCGCTTCATCCAGCTGACGGTTTTGCATTAGTGACATTGATGGTTTGCTCGTTTCAACAACATTAGCATTGCTTACCGGATTGAATTTAAGATTCTTAGAAGTACCTGGCTCAATCGCGCCAAATTCATCCTTTGATGTTGACGATGTTGTCTCCATTCGTTCAGCTCTATGAAATGGAATGGAAGGATGCAAGGATTTCATGTGCCGCTTTAAATTCGAAGTTGATTTATTCGACATGGAGATGAATTTACCACAGTAACGGCACTTGGCTCCTTTGCCCTGTACTACGAAATGTAGCCAAACGTCACTCATTTTTGATGACATTGGTACAATCTAAAGAAACGAAGATTCATAAAAACAAATTAATAACTACTATTGCAATCTACATTGTGTAGGCGATTGGGTTCAAATATTTTGCCATTCCATTTCAACTACATATCTTAGGACGTCAATTCGCAATCCCAACCACCTGCTTCAAGATATCCCACAACGTTAACGTTAGTCTCGCGACGAACTGGTATGTCTCATGGTTCACGGGTAGGCAGTAGTATCAATAAACATATGCACATGCCCTAGTCTTGAATGTAATTTTATCGTATACTTCTGCTATATTCGTTTGTTTGTTTATTAGAGATGTTATCATAACGTTTAAGTTAATGCATATTTAGCAATTCTATTTCATAAAATTGTCGGGGCTCGTGTAGCTGGAAAGTATGTAGATGTAAATACCAATATAAAGGGTGTCTTCTTGTAATAATAAGCGTGTAAGGACGCAAAGGAGAATTTATAGGAAAGGATAAACACAGGTCAAACTATGAAGTCTCAATAATACGCTCAGGATGGGTTTAAATCTCGACTGAGCAGGATTACTTACATCTTTCTAAAAGATTTATTGGACAACTCTGTTTCATAGATCTTGTAAAATCTATAACATAACGCAATGGATGTCAGGACTGAGGACGGTCGAGCAGCCAAGCGAGAATGGCACATTTTAAGCGATGTGGTTAGTTCCTAGATTTATGGGACACATTCCAGCGCGAAACGGCTATATTGAGGCGATATACCAAGAAGTAAAGAATTTACCACAGTAGTTTTAAACGTTATGCTATTGAATTCTGGTCCTTTAGATCGATGGGCCAGGTCAAACATAGACAGTTAGCAAAGAATATGAAGACCGAAGCCCGAACGGAATCAAATAATCCGATGATCGAAATATTCTATTTACCAACGGCATAAAAATATTGCCTTAACTATAATACTGAAATTTCAGGACAAATTTGGCGTTTGAACGATGGAATGGATAGCAATAGTTGCTGTTTATCTCAAACGGACAGATTTTCATTGCCTTTTACCGGATAATACAATTGTACCTTTTTTGAAATCCAGTAGCATATAAAAGTTCCTACTATAGAAGGATAAACTATAGATGGAATTAGCATAAACGGTGGCAAATTTATGAATATGTAGTGGTTTAAAATTCCAATAACTTCAATTGTATTTATGTTTACAATACGCAACGCATTAAGGCTGATATGACAACCAGATCATTGCGTAAATTTCAAATTATGACACTTCATAAACCGAGTGACTTTGAACAATTTAGCAGCAGACCAGCATTCGAAGCCAGTGTAATAGAATGATTGGTAAGTACGCGAACACGATGTGATTGCTTAGTAGCATAATATGCATCTGGCTCAAATACTTGCATAGTACCAGAGAGGCAACGTGAAGGATAAATGCATAAAAGCACGAAAAGTTTATGAAAAGAAACATGTAACTCACCGATTGCCGTGTGCTTCTCGCCGTACTTGAATCTTCGCCGGAATCTTCATCGCAGGTTTTTCTTCTCTTTGTACCTGTACAAGGTAAATGGCAGTTAAATCATTGTACTTCGACAAAAACAAACCGCCACCGGGACCAAACTTACTTGAACCAACAATATCACCACTGTCTTCAATTTCGTCTGCAATAATGTTTTCCGTTTTAATTTCATTTCCCACTACATTGAAAAAGGCATTCTGAAACGATAAGCTGGTTTCGCCGAATTCCATCTCATCTGCCAATGGGTCCCTGCTGCTACAGTTCGATGAGCTTGCTTCTTGGAAGTTTGCTGTATTCGGTTCTTTGGCGTGACCATGGGGAACGGCTTCGTCGAGAGGTTCTTGTTTAATTGTAGTCGATGCTTCAGCCAATTGCTGTTTTTCGAAAACATAACGTATTAAGGCATTATAGTAAACATGTAAAAACAAGCCAAACAGTGCGATACTTACTGCCGGAATACCTGCCGATCTTGTAACATAGCGATTGTTTGGTGAATCGCCCATAATGCCAAGCAACAAAACACGAAGAATTCAAATCACAGAACGGTAATAAACATGAAACACTGTGTTTAACAGATCTGTTGATCACTTTTTAATATTTCAGGTGTATTTTCTTCGTAGAATAATGTATTTTTCTCGATACAATCACAAAACGCATCAGACGCGCTTGGTTTCCAATTGCTTCACACGTTCATATGCAGCTGAACCGAAATGACAGCTGAAGTTTTTTTTCCACTGGTCCTTCATATGCGATTATACGGAATGAAAAAGCCTTTTGCTCGTTCAAATATTGAGTAAAAGTCTGGGCAAAAGTCTGAATTAATGCCCCTCCCACTCACGACCACTCACGATCAATCATTTGAGGGCATTAATTCAGACGCACGTCACAACGGTAAAATAATTGGACCATATTTCTATCATTTAACAACAATAAACATTTTTTTAATCAATATCTTTCCTTCACCGGCTGAGCTGTCATAGTGTGCTGCATATTATTGCCATCGTACGCTTGCCAGATCTTAATTGTACTAAAACGTATGCACTCATCGTCATTGGCGCTCGTCACGGAACCAAGTCACGAAAATGTTTAGTACTACTAGACCTTTTGGAATAGTGTAAGCATAGCTTAATATATAATTAGAACAACAACCATGAGCTGTCATTTGCAGCGGATGGGACGAAATTCACGATAAAACAAGCAATACGGACGCTTTCAGTGATCATACGTCGAAATAAGGAACGTTTTACATTAGAAGAAACGAAGGAATATTAAAAATCAGTTGAATAGAGTGGTTCGTTTGTATTTTTGTTCTTTGCTTCGTATTCCTCGAGCTTGTTTTCGTAATTATGGAAGGTTCATCAAACAATCACTACGGTGTAAACGCATCGGGTGATCCAGCGGTAAGTGATCTTAGTTTTTGCTTTTCTATAGAAATGTACACCTCAACCTAGCTTGCTTTCTCCCATTAACTTTAGCAACCGGTTGATCCATTAGGCATAGTAAAAGAAGAGCCGTGCGATGCAGATGATACCCAAAATTACACCAGGGATCCGGTAATTGCTTTGCAAGAAGCAAGTTCTTCGATTGGCAGCAACAGAGATCCATTGGCTGATGAAGCTAGCACCGGAGCAATCGGCATAACACTTGCACGTTACACTTCACCCGAAATCGGCATCGCAACTGAAGTAAGAACTGCCGAAGTCAAAACAGAAATCGAAGACGATGCCAACGTTCTTGAACCAAGTAAGTTTCTTAATGCAAAATTTGGTGGCCGTTGAATATTATAAGAATGACCGAAAAGCATTGTTTCTGTATCAACGATATTGAATAGGAATTAATTGTAAATATTTGCTTGTTACATTAACATTATAAGTTTTGAATGTTGAAACGCAGAATACAGTGTTCACATGGCCAATCGGTCATCACAGCGCCGCCAAAGGTATTTGCGAATGTCTATCGTAGGCATTGAACAATTGATTCATTGTTCGCAACGCCAATGTTGAATTGACATAATTGTTATTCGCGATAACATTTTGCGGCTTTGTTATGATGAATTAGCTATGTGAACCCTGTAATATGGCCTGGTTGTTATAGACGATAAAAAAAATATCGATATAAAGCGAATACCCTAGAAACCGATGATGAAATACGATAAGTGTAAAAGCATATCCGTTCTTGTCCATAATTTCAGATTTTTATTGTTGTTTATTAGTCAAACCGTTCCGCAATGATATTGCTTAATTTCTTGGAAGAATGTTCATTAGTCATTATTCAGTCGTTTTTGTCTATTTATAGAAACAAGTAGATGCAACGCTTCTAATATTTGTAAAAAAGTATTGTAAACACCGACCTATAGCTGCATATATTTATTTACATATCACTAAAACAAATAATCAAACTCAGTTATTGTCTGGTTCACAATTAATTTGCTTAAAGGCCAATTTACTCGCTCTTGCCCCTGGCTTCGAAGGGATACCTTTTTCCGTCTCTAGAAACTACGCAATATCTTGGCCTTAAATAGAAGTCAACATTCAACAGCAACAGTTGCTTTTGTGGTCTCTTCAATATTATTTTCGACAACCGAGTACACCCGGGATAAGGTGCCCTTTCACGGTTTGGAGAAGGAAATGTCTCTAAACCAATGTGAATTGCATTATCTATTATGTTTAATTTTAAGTTAAGTTTATAAGCAATACGGCCTGGCCGTTCTTAATGAATAAAAAAAAATATATATATTATTTCCGGAAACAATCCACTTTTGTTCTATTTAATTTATATTCTGATCATTTCACAGATTCAAGAAAAAGAAAACGAGATGATAACAACGTAACAGGTGAAAGTTCGAGCGGATCGAAACTAAAACAACAACCGGTAAGTGTTTATATCTACTACTCATTAAATAAAAATCTGTTGTTTGCATATCTATCAGTTACATTCCACTGTACACCAATTTAAACTCCATGTGCGTGTAAAATTTGAATAGCAATATTTGCATTTTCATAGACTTTTCATAAGTCGTGATTAAATTAGCCATTTTGATAATGTTGCTGGTTTTAATCTCAATTAAAGTAAATTAAATCGACAAAAAAAGTTGAATTCGTTGTATAGAGGGTTCGGTTCTGTTTGATATAAGACCCATCCTCATGCATCTTTAGAAATTGTAGCTTTAAAGGCTACAAGTAACGAAGGGGATTCCTAGCGTCTACTTCCCAGAAGAGTGGGTCCTTGGAAGCCGCCTATATCTTCTTTTTGTGCGGTACTACAACCCTCCAGAAGTCTAGACCTACCATTTCTGACTGAATCAGGACAATCATTCCTGTCCATCGATATGGGATATTGGATAGGTCCTGTCGTTTGAAACTGTTACTGTTATCATTTTTACTACTCCATAAATTTTTGTATACGTCACGGAAGTTTAATGTCAATTATCATACTGGAAAACATGAAAATACTAACTTATTTACACTTTTGGCACTTCACTGTTTAAAACATGGATAGGCCATGATGGTTATAATCAATTTGAACTGTTCATACACGGGCTCGATCGATTCCTTTTATATGGAAGAATTTCCGTGACATTTGGAGCGGATTTGGAACAGCTGCGGATATGATTGTATTTAATTAAATTGCACAATATTTTATGTTCTTTATAAAGAATAACCGGACCTTTTTCTTGCAAATTTTTGCGATTTTTTTCTCATTCATGAAGAACGGCTAGGCCGTAACGCTTTGCGCAATGTTACAGCGCTTAAGAACTTAAGAACTTATTGATACGATTCTGTTGCTTTGTAGGAGTGAACGATTTAAAAACTCTTTTTTGTTCGGAACTTTTTCCATCCAATCATGGTAAATCCTTGCGAATCACTTCTAATGAAAATATTTGTTGATGAAAGGCCGTCCGGCTTTGTTTTATATTTGTTATATTGCATTGCACTCTAAAAATTAAGTGAAAGTGAAGCAATGTAGACAATGCTAGAATTGGGGATATCGCTCAAAGAAACGGAACGGAACTGGTTCATTTTTGTAAGTTGGCTGCCGGAGTGGGGTAATATTAATAATACAAACAGCCGTTACACATCAATAAAAAATCATTTAATATAGACATGTTCTATAAATATCAGCTCCTCAACTTTCTTCGGCAATAATCTGGTTTTCTGTGCAAAATTCACCTGTCTTCGAAAATATTCTTTCGCATGGCACTGAACTGCGAGGTACATTTAAAACTGTTTCTGCTAGTTTGTGCAGATTAGGAAAATGCTAATCAGTTTCTATCATCACGTTGAGCGCTAGTCTTGTTTTGCCCTGCTTTCTATTCTTGCGGCAGTTCGCGATAAAGCGAGAAAGCATGACGATTTTGTTACTAGGGGAGATTCAAAAATAACGAATCGGTACGAAAAAGAACGGAACGAAACGAAAGTGTCGGATTGCTACGAAAAAGAACGGATCAGAAAGAAAGTGTCG
>AXCM01006561.1:0-15971 GCA_000473375.1 Anopheles culicifacies
AATGCTGTGTCGCAAATCAACCTATCACCTTTCAGCAAAGTGGTTGCCGGTATTAGCCTGGTTTAGTGTCAGAAAACAAGCCAAAAAGAGGCGAATCGAAACCACGAACAAAAGCAAAGTGGATGAAAACCATTCTCGAGTGATGCCATTTTTGCACTGCCACGTCAAGTGATGGGTAACGAGCACGCCAACAACAAGATGGATAAATTTCCATCCACTCGAGAGGATGTTGATTTTTTTCCTCCACTCTGCCTCGCAACAGGTACAGGGGGATCGATGAATAAAAATGGCTACTGTGAAGGTGTGTGGCTAGAACTCGTGATATCAAAGGAAAGCAAAAACGCTATTGCATCAAATCGATTCTCCGGAATACATAAACACACACACACACACACACACACACACACACACACACACACACACACACAGACACCAGAAGGGCAAGATAAAAATGATCAATGAAGGGAGAAACGTGGGCGATTGACGATATGTACAGTGCTTGTGGTGGTTACGCCGGCACTGAAGGACGTTCAATCTTCTCCCGAAAACAGGGTTTATTAAAATCTACCAAGGGGCGACTCGTCCTGATAAGTGACGTCCTGCTGAAGTCGAAAGACATGGATAGCATTTCCCAGCCCACTCAAATGTCCAGATCGGATCCTCTAGTGACTCGTCAGTTGATCGACAAATGAAAAAGATTTCGAGTAAATGATTGGTCGTGTGGTACTCTTTTCAATTTAGCTTTTCGGATGATAATTTTAGCAAGCTTTTTCCAAAGTTTACAATGGCCTCCCACTTTTGCTATCTTTAACGAAAATTGTTAAAGACAGTAAGGTCCATCAATCTTCCGAAGGTTCTACTTAGTTGCGGAAACTCAGTTGGATCTCACATGGAGCCTCACGCATACAAGCATTAAATTGATATTTATTAGGGAATGATTGGGAAAGTAGCGGAGTGGGAAAGAGTGGAGTATCATGTGGGAAGTCATCCTGCGGCGTGTACGTTTCCGTTCCACAACGAGCGAATGCTGATGGAACGGTTCAGCTTCACGTCGCGTTCTGTACCATCTTATCCATCATCCTTCAGTTCCGCACGAGTGAACCGGAGCTTTCGCTTTGTCTGGCCGAGAGATGCGGGTTAAAGGATTGTCGAGTCGAGATTTGCATCATACACGCATACACACAGGTCCTTCTACGTCGTTCGTCTTCCTAACAGCGACGTTCACAAATTCAATCGGTTTCTGTCCAGCTAGCGTTTGGTTAGATGTATTGAATGAAGATAGGATGAAAATTGATTAAGAGATAGACGATCGAGTGGCATCAGTTGCTCGGTTCATCTATCGTCAGTGCTGGCGAATGGTTCGGTATGTTTTGGTTGGAATATTCTGCAACAAAGCACTTGAACGGGGGATGCAAGCATTCCTCTTGAGAATCGCTCAATGTTTTTGAGGAGTATCATTTTCAAAGCTGCTCAATTAGTTGCATCCTTTCCGTTGAATGTGATAGCGGATCAAGAGCTACGATCAAAAAATACAAAGCACAACACACTAACATGTTCACATGTGCTGGTAGAATTGGAAAGCAAAACTCGTACTCGTACAAACCAGTGCTAAACGGTTACAATTCGCTACGGGATTCCGAGCAAGTTTAACGGTAGTACTTAACGAACCAAATTTAATCTGCCCATACGTTTACTTTACCCTGTGTGCACACAGACACACCTCCACGAACGAAGGGGCGGGATGATAATGAATCCTACACCAATTATGCGAAACCCCTAAATCCTTTGCGGCGATATTCGAGAAACGGAGCCAAGGAAGCGAACACGCTATCCAAACTTCGTCTTCGTTCGCCCTGACGAAACCAGACCATAATTAAACCCTGACAAATTTCAATAATGCATCTGTTGCAGCATCATTAATGCTAATTAGTTCTCGCTTTCACTCCCGCACTCGTAACTTGCCACCCTCCCCGAAAACCATGCCGTTGTTTTTGCGAAGGAAAAATTTCGTCTAAGGAATCATTGTTGTCCCTGTTTGGTTGGAGTGCAGTATGTCCTTAACTTAACGGAAAGCCGTTTACTTCCAACCCGACATTGGTACGAGGACTAGTGTAGGAGGCATCTCTCAGGGGGCATACACAAATCAAAATTCATATTTTGAGTGGAAAAACTTTTTTCCCTCCCAACAAGGAAAACGCCCTCCCTCTGGCACATATTAAAACGGAAGTTCCGTTTCCGTTCCATGCAAAACGACAGTTGAGGATGATGATGGCGATAGTATGCGAAAAGGTGACGGGAAGATGCATTTGAGTTTCGTACTGATATTCATTGCTGCATTTGTGGTTAGCATAGTGACGCACGTGTAGTAGCATATAGCGTCTGCTGGAGATGATTTGAATATGAAAAGTTAAGCCCTTTTAACATCGAGAGCGTAGCAATGTAGGGCATCCATCGGAAGGCTTTATTGCTACGGTTCTGTGCGGAATGCTGCTTCATCCTGGAACTGGAGGGATCCTGGAGAATTTCAATGAAGAAAGTATGCAATACAAAGCCACCCGCACCCGGACGAAGGTGTATGTGATTGTAATGCGATGAATGTAGTTAAGACGAGATTGTTTTGCATGAGCTGTGGTATCCGGTTGGGTTTTGGTTTCGATTATTCAGAACTCCACCTTATGCTTGGAAGTTAAAGATGTTCTCGTAGCAAAGTGAAGACAGCACTGGCTGGACAAATTTGGGCAGGATGCGTAGTTTTTCCGATGTTTCCACCATCGATGACCTTAAGCTGCTAAATCCATTTCTCAAATGAATGGCTTACCCGCCAAACCTGGCAGTCAACCGTGTGCCGTGTGCACTCTCAAAAAATATTCAGAATTCCATTTTCCATACACGTTCCATTTATGGTTGCGAATTACGCGAGTAACTGGCGTTGCGGTAATCCTATCAACGACACCGTGGAAAGCTCTTTCTCGAGCAAATATCTTACGCTCTAGGTGTTACCTACAGGGTCTCAAAAAACATCGAGTGTTATTCTCCAATTTCCCTTATGTCCGGGTAGCTTATACCATCTACGTTGGAACTTGGAGCGTTCAATCGATTATCACCTATGGCATCCTCATCCCATGGCCCGTGAGGGGTTGTTCGATTCAGCTTCAACCACATTGTTGTTGTCACGCGGCACACGGCTACGAGGGTACTTTTCATTCAATTTTCCGTTAGCTTTAGCCGGTGGTTTATTTTTTGTCCGAGTGTGAGCTCTTGCCTGCGATTTCCAGGTCAAACCAGGGAACGATGCTAGAGTCCGTTTCATTTCTCCCACGTCCCCACGGTATGATGCTTTACACATAATCTCATGAAAAGCGATGAAGTTAAAGTAAATAAAATGTTCACCGTCTCCATTTCTTTCCGCCACATGGTCGTGATTCGGTAGAATATGCTGAACCAAAACAGTGAAAGCAAACTAGCGAATACTGCGGGACGTGGCAGAAAAGAAGCAAAGTCTATTTTCCAATAAAAAGCATAAAATGAATAGCGCGTCTCGCTTAATGTGTTTACTTTAAATTTTGTGAGCCGTTAATTGCGTTTTTGTTTTGTGGTTCGGTCAGCAAGTTTTCTTCTTGCTATGCCACCGTCTATGTTTATTTTCCCCGTCGTGATTTGCTGATTGTTTCCATAAAGCAATTTTTCCTGTTCTTTTCTTTTCATAAAAGTTTTGTTTTGTTGTTGCTTTTGGGCGCCAATGTTCAACTAACTTGGAAAACAAATGGAAAATAGGTTGTATTTTCCTTTCTTTTCATTCTCTCCTTTGTTCGATTGCTATGGTGCCATGGTTTAGCCGGTCAGATTGTTGCAATCAATTTAACAGAACCGTAAAATTTCGTTAAATCAAGCCGCAGTGTAACGTGCTATTGAACCGCAACAACATCCATACGATCCTACTTTTTTCCCCGGGATGGTTTTATGGGCCTGCTGGGGTGGGAGACAAGGTAACCGGCCGGTAAGGATACCAACCGAACCAAACAGGTGAAAACGGTTGACTGAAGGCGAAGAAATTCGGTACAGTCCACTCGACAGGTATGCTTGACTTTGTTTCTCCCACATTTCCAATGCATTATCCTTGTGGGTGTGTGTGTACACCCCGGTCGTTGTCGTCGTAAATAACTTCATTCCAAAAGGAATGCTTCTTTCACATCGTGGTGGAAAAATATTACCAGTGGTTTAAGCTTTGTTGTTTACGAAACGACACGAGAAGGATTGATTGAACCAAGCTAAGCGCTCGTGTGTGTGTGTGTGTGTGTGTGTGTGTGTGTGTGTTTGTTAGTGGATGTGAAAGGAGACATCCATAAGAATGCTTCTTGCTCGTTGCTCAGAAAGCTTCAGCACCTAACCTCAATCCAGCTAAAGCGTAAAAAATAAATGGTATATGTCTAAGCACTGGATGGATTCGCAGCGTTTCGGTCGAGTATGTGAGCGTATTTTCCCTGCCACAGGACATCCCATTCCAATGCACAATGGATGCATAGCAATGCACGGTGCTGTGTTCGTTAGTTTTTGCCATTTGTCGTCGGTGGCGTTTGGAGCCTGGAAAGAGTTCCCCGTGCGCTGATGTTTGTCGCTGACGCCGGGGTTATCGTTAGTACTTTCGTAACTGTTAAGAAAGTGGGACAGATTGAGCAATGGTTGGAGTGGTGCCATGGAGCAGCAGCAGCAGCAGATTGAGCGTCTTCAAGTGTGCCTCGACGAGTTGTCATCGTCGATAACGCGAGTGCAGATAGGCACAACGGGACGGTGATGAGTTGTGCGCTAGACGAATGATGTTGATGCAGTGCATAATGCATTTTATGCTGGCAGATGCAAGTAAACAGTGACAGAGATCATGTAAATGTTTGATAATGTTAGTGCAGCCCATTTTTCAACCTTGGAGTACCTGAGTACTCTAAGGACAGTGACTAATGTCAGTAAAGATTATTTATTTTTTTTTTTAAAGTTCTTTTAGAAAGATATTTACAGTTTAAGTAAATGGAAACTTAATTACCAAACATTGTCAACTGTTAAATCATTTCATTGTTTTCGTTCCTTTTCAACAATCACAAAAAGCCCCACTAACAAATCTTCTCAATTTAATGACATTAATGTCACGACATCATTTACAATCTTCATCTAGCGAGGCCAACAGGCAACCGCTCAACGGTAATGCATTATCCATGTTGCCATTGGGTGCTTCCGGAACACTGTGCTGGAAAATTGTCCGGAAAAGTGGTCGAATGATGAATTGCACCTGTCCGTCTTGCCAGCCACCCAAGGCAAATCTGTTGGAGTTGGAGCCTTCCCAATGGGGGTTGGAAAAGAATTGAAAAGAATGACTCACTTCCATGATTTAAGCGATCCGTGTACTGGTCCAGATAAAAAGTTACTACGAACAAAAAACAAAAAAAAAAACGAAGGAAAATCCAAATACTACCTTGGTTTAGCAGTAGAATGAGCGTACTACATTAGCCTCACCTCACAGAATGTCAGAATGAGGTTTGGGTAGAGAATTTTTCAACCTCACTATGGCGTTCGTGCCTTCTGCAACTGCCTTACCGTGAGCTTCCGAATGTAAAATGCAAATCCAAACACTGTGGTCCAGAGTAAGACCACTTTTTCGACAGGAGGAAAAAATTGTGCATAAATGAAAAATTATTCCTAGACCCACACATACGCACAGAAGAGAGAGAGAGAGAGAGTGTTGCTAACATTATGTAAACATTATAATCTCTCCGACGCAAGTTCAGCAGAAACTTGTTGAAAAACGATTACTCGGCAGAACTGGCCGCAGTCTGTGTGCTCTTTGCGAAAAGAAAATTCCAATGCTTGTCCCTTGTACGTGTATGTGTATGTGTTAGCGGTAGTTTGCGTTCGGTTTTTGCCATGTTGGTTTTTCAGTAGTGTCAGGCCCGCACGCCTCTGCGGTTCGCATCATGTCAAAGTGTGGCACATGTTGAGCCGTTGTTAAGCCTGCACCACTGCCCACAAAAACCCTTATGCATACGCCATGTGTCAACAGCAGCAAATGGGGAATGCAAGACTGTATGCAACATCGAAGTCTGTGGCCGTGTGGCTACTGGTACTGACCTTTCCCGGCTCACCCTTAACAGGCTAATAAAACACTCCAAGCACTGGAAACTGTTGGCCTAATGTCCATCGCTGCAAATGAAGTTCACTGCAAGGAGGAGGAACACAGAAGAGGCTCAAGAGTTAGGGCATGTGAGAATTTGTTTAAAAGTGAGACAAATATATGCCCTTCGCAGGAAGGCTCGTCGATGTTTTGCTGTGGTGTACGTGGTTAGGTCTAAAACAAAGAAGCGTGCTTTTCCTATCGACACCCGCTGATGACGGGGCAGACAATCCTGGTGTCCTTGTGGAGGAAACGTGCCCGATTCTGCTGAGTTCAATGTATAAAGATGAAAGTGAACGTTATCATCGTCACACTCATTTGGTTTTATGGGTTGGGTATGTTCCCTACGCTTTGCGAGTATTCCTGTGTTCGAAACAATCTGCTGTCCGGGATATGAAAGGTTCGACTACCGGCTAGCCAATGGTCGGGCTCTCCCTCAACAGGTCAACCATCGACATGTTGTCATTGTTCGGAAATTGACCTCCGATCCACTGTGGAGCTATTGTGGTGTGTGTCGGGTTTACCAGTCAAATGTGAAGCAGCAGCAGCATGTTGCATTGGCTTTGATCGAGTACCGAGGTGGTATCGAGCTGTTCAGGAAAGTTCAGGAAAAAAGGATAAACGTAGCTTAGCGGTAATTAGCATGTGGATCAGCGTGTTCGCCACTGCACGTGTACTGGTCAGCATCAATACAACGATTACCTTACAATAAGAGAGGAAAAAAGATGGCCAACACAGTATGAAACTCACTCGTACGTTGTGTCGGTTCTTAGAAGTGCATGGTACTAAGTACGCACGATCGATACTGTTCACAACCCCTTCACAAGAAGTCATCTTCACTAGATACATGCAACATACGTTCGTTATGGATAGGCTCTTCAAGGGAAACGAGAACAATAATAGACGTTCCGTGTTGAGTTTTAATTAGAATTATCCATCCCTTCTTTCGCATCTGTGCTGAAGTCGAGGGTTTGGTATACGCGCAAATATATACTACGCTACAATGTTGCTTTTAAAATAATTATCAAACATCATTTATAGATGCGTTTTTTTAGCTCAACTTAAAACGTTTGCATTCATTTTCATAACTTTGATTTAGATGAAATAATTGTTTACGACGTTGTCATCAGTTTGTCTATTAATTAACCACTATTCGAATTGATCTCTTCATTGCCGTAGTGAATGTCTTAAATGTCTGTTTCGGTGGTAAAGTAACGTTACTTACTAACGATTTTATTTCACTTCACAATTTAAAGAGATGCACTGCTATTGGACTTGATTAAACTTAGTTTCAATTTCCATATGAAATTTATTCACTATCAAATTTACTTAAACAATTGACGTTTTTGACATTCACTACGACAAAGAAAAGGTCTATTCGTACAGTGGGTAATTCTTGGACAAATCTATGACAATGTTGTAAACTATTACATAAGATGAATTCTTAAAATTCATATTTACAAAACTTACATTAATATTAAATGAGGTGTAAAATTCGATTCCACTCATATAGCACGTGTTAAATTTGACAAAACTTTTTCAAAAGCCACCCATTTCAACTATATTAGACGAAATTTAACGAAGCACATTACAGTGCGCCCAATATGAGGGCGTCTCCTTTGCTACGCTAATAGTACTCGTGACTAGTTCTACCTACACTCAATTGTTCAATATCGCCACGAGTTGATGCCGAATTCAATTCAAAAACAATATTTACTTACCATTCCCACTCAGTCTCATAGACTCACAAAGTTTCTCTATGTGTGTGTGTGTGTATTTGTGCCCTATTTAATATTTGCTTCTTTTTCTTCCTTTCTCTTTCTTTCCAACAGGTAAGTTTCTTCCGACTGGTGGAATTCTGTCCGCGCGCTCGAACTCCACAAAACACACAATCAGTGAATGTAAAGTTTTGTGTCCTGGAAAATGAGGGTGGAGTACATTTTGCCGACCTGTTGAAAAGCCTTCACTGCAGGCGTTGCATAGGGTGTCTATCCCGAAGCCGAACTCACTTGCGTGGCGTACAACCTCCCCCTCCCCCTCCCCCCACCGCAAGGCATATTTTCCATTTGGAAATTGGCAACGACATGACACGAAGGAAGCGACATTCACCAGGTGGCCACCGGAGGTGGTATGTGATTGGTAGGGCCGCATCCAACCCCATTCCGGTGGTTGTTCCATTGTGCTGGAGAAAGGAAAATAAGAGCGCAGAGCCATACAATGCAATGGTGCGGGACTACTTTTTTTGCTCTTCCTTTAGCTACCCGAACGACCACAGGACATTGGCATTGGAACGTGTGGTGGCAAACATGGCGTGTAGAAAACGTAAAACCAACAAGTACTTTCCGGTGCGGTGTATGTGTGTGATTCCATTGTTAGGCTGTATACGCCTTCCCCCTCCCCCACCCCCCAACACCGAAAAGTACATTGGGTTAGCCGCCGGCGAACAGCGAACCCGAAACCCGTACGGTGTGAGTAGCCACACCGAAAAAACCTTACTGTGTGCAGGAACTAATTTTGGAATAAGAGTCCCTCCGTAGTCTGGCGTTACCGGCCAAGCTATTCAACTGTGAACGGGGAAAAATCCTGCCAAAACCGCTCTAGTGCCAATGGTGGCCAGATGGGTTGGAGGATCCCATGTTTGGATATCGGGCGCCATTATTTTACAGGGCCTCTTGCACGAGAATGCCGTTTCCGGATTCAACCGTTCCCGGTTCGGCTGTTGCTTTGTGTCCGAGGCAATAATCGAAGTAGTGCGAAGTGTAATTACCACTCCACAGATCCACACACACACACAAATACAAAGAGGGTCCGAGGCACTGCTTGTTGGTTAATTAGCGCATTGTTAGCTTTTGCACTGTCAATGTTTCTGTTAATTACCATTTAAAGGCTGTGTGTAAAATAATCCTGAAGCGTGAAATAGCTACTACAATTAAGCGTGAAAAATATAGCCGTGATAATTGAAAAGAATTGTCACAGATCGCTTAGTGGTTGTGAACCAAGCTGTAAAGGAATATCTTTACTCACAATCTAGATTATAATCGCTATCCAGCGGCTCTGCTCATGATAATCGGTTCGCATTGATAAGAATATAATTCTACTCACGTCTTTTCACGTAGCCGACCGCTTGTACGAGTCAATAAATAACGTTAGAATTTTGATTGCACTTAATCATCTCCCACATTCCCACGCGGGAAAACTCTGCCACTGCCCAACTGGACCGGTATCGCCGATAGTAAACGTTATCATGAAACGTGCCTCTATTTCAACGCAATGTTTCTCGTCCGATGCTTCTACCAATTTCAGTTCAGCAACTGCGAAAAGGTAAATGAAAGCATCGTTCCTAGTTTCTGTACGGTTGGAGTCGATCCTTACGGCAACGCACGTGAACCATAAGAGCGATAAAGTATGTGCGTTAGTCGTGGGATTGGTGACACTTTCATCACACACACCTTCGCTCGAAGTGGCCATCGCAAAATTGACCCCCAAAATGTCGTCCTGCGAACTGGATAAACGAACACACCCGCACGTCGACGAACGAGGCGAAAAAAATCCATCAACAATCGTGTTAATAATTAAAACCAATTATAAACTTTGTTCATTATACGCCGGGATACAGACAGAGAACAATGTCCTGTCGTCAACCGGTACAGCTCGGCCATGGCCGGTACCGAGAGTGAAAACGACGCTGAAGAAGTCTCCCACTGGACGGGACGACCTTTAAATTGGCCCGGTGTATGTGTGTTTGCGGAAGGATACAGACTGGCAGGGCTGCCCCGAAGCGTTCGGTTGCATTTGCGGGCGCTTAAAGTTAAGCGAATCGTCACCGACAATAGCTTGAAATTCATTCACTTTCATCCGTAAGATTTTGTTCTGTTTTTTTTTTTTGTCTCGGATCTTCTTAAGAGTAAAATGAGCATCACTTCTTGTATGCTTCTTGCAGTTGCCATCCCGTCTGAAATAATGTAGCAGTCTTTAAACGCTTGTTTAATGATGCTTACTAGTACGGGGCCACCCGGGCATCGATCGATAATGACGAACGAAGGGAAGACGATGAGAATGCTTCCAGCCGATAATGCGCGTGTCGTTATCCGTGTTTTTTTTTTTTTTGCCACGCGCAAGTGAGGCGGTGGCGGCGAACGAGGAAGAAGTGCATTAACGCTTGCCCAACATTTATCCCCTTACACCGTGAGTGGCGTCTTGTGCTTTGTGGGTGTGTAATTGACCTAAAGGAGGACGGAAATCGAGACACTCCGCCCGGCGGGTTAGGTTTCGGCGAGCAAGCTACATGTGATACGCTAGACGGCATTCCGTCGAACGTTCTCCTCTTTCGGCACAGAAACACGCATTCGATGGAAGCATTTTCTTCGAAACATTTCGAAGAAGTTCTTACAAGCGTAAGAAACCCCGAACATACCGGCGAACAAGAGCGGGACAGTTTTCGGGTCTTAGTTACGCCTAATTGCGACCAAATCGAGTGTGCTAATTCTTCCTGCGTTAGATTTGTGCCTTTCGTGCGGAGGGAGCGAATTCCTTCCACAGGCAACACTCGGCATGCCTATAGCCGGGGTGGGTACGATGTATCCGACCGAATTTTGGCATCAAAAGTCAACCCTAGGCAACAAGTTACTTCATTCTATCCACTTGTTGGGTATCGGTGTTGTGGTCGGTAGCTTAATGCTTTCACATTCAAGCATGATGTCGTGCGTTCACGTACCACACGAAACCCTCGTCGTCGTGTGTCTTTGGAACTGTGAATGGTGTTTAAGAGCTGTACTACAGCACACTGTAGACTAACTGCAAGAAGGAACTTTTGCCATTGCTTTATGGGGAGAAGAGAGCAATAACCACGTTTTGTTAAGTTCTCAGTGGCTTAGTAGTTGTGTGGAAAGAATCGATTTTTTCATAGCCTGTTCCACGTTTACACGGCCTATGTGTGTTTTCTGTTCATTCACTTCATGTCCTTGGATTTTTTTTGTACAAAAAATAATTAACATTTCGAGCAATTGTTAACTGTCTGTAATGGCAGGAGTTCATTAAAAATCTTTTGTATTTTCCATATTTAATTATACGCTGCACTGCTAATCTTATCGTGCTGTAAATTTAAATTACCTTTCTTTCACTCAACATCAGCGACATCATGCTTTTACTTTTGTGTCTGTCTGATGAAGCGATAAGAAAAATAATTTCTTTTGCACTTTATCAGCTCCTCAAGCTTGTCTTCTCATTTTTGTGCTTTGCTCTTGAATTAAAGTCTAAAACCGGTGGCGTGGCATAAAAATTCATCAGTTAATTGTATCTTGGGCTGCGGGCTTACCCTCCGCACGCATCCATCCGCAGAGCTTCTAACGTCCTTCCAATGTATTCTTCCACACACACACACAAACACGAGTGTCCCGTCAACACAGGAGAAGCATCACCCAAGACTCATTTCATCATTTCGGGTCGAAACGTTTAATTCGACATCATTATCAGTCATCTGCAGTCGCTGGAAAAGCGCTTGATGGTTGCAGACGTTGAAGATTGTACCGACCGTTCTAACAGTCTGTTGCTTTTCGCATCCATTTTTGAGCCGCGTACTTAGTCTGCTACAGTAGCTATTTGCAGTGCTTTAAAACCGTTCCCAGTTCGTCTGCTTCCTAATCGCCGTCGTTGGAAAAGTCACGTCCGCGTATTCTCAGGGCAGGCCTCCTCGCGGGGATGAAAAATAAGCTCAATGACATCGTCATTATCGTTCGGGCCTTTGTAGCATCGTGCGAGTGTTGCCCAAATATTACCACGAATGCGCTAAGCGCCCGCGTATTCCTCAGCGACCGTGGGATTGTGGAAAACATCACACCATCATCAGTCAATCTCGGCCAACAGGAGGGTACGCAATTTTTGGCTGTAGAGACGAACGGGACACTTCACTTCCGCACCCGATTCAATTACTTTAATGCCTGTTTAATTTCCCGCCCCTTTGCCACCGAAAAATAAAATCAAAATCCAGCAGGGGTGTCGACATTGGTGCGGCGGACGATGTTTTGTTTGCCTTTCAAACCTTCAATCGCACAGCGAATGGTGCAATGTCGTGAAAAGTGGAGCAATGATAATGATAAAGAAAAAAAAACACCACCGCACCGGACGACCCCCGGGTGCCCGGAAAGTAATGAGAAATATTCACACAAAATAGAAAAAAGGAAAAATTTTGATTTTCTTTTTCCATTTTGGTTTTTTTTTTTGGTTGTTGGCGGTGTTATGAGAAAGCCAGCCACCAATAGTCTGCCTTTTTAACGCGGGTCGATTTGCAAAGCCAAAAAAACAGTAACAACATGCCTGCGGTTTATAAATCCTGCCAACGTACTGTTTGTTTACCGTGTTTGTACGGTGTCTCCGATCGAGATGGAAACTTTTGGAAGAAGAACATAGGGTACGAACGAAAACGCACGAAATGACACGCATATGTCATTAGTCCGCTGCGTACCGCTTTTCCCCTCTGCGCCAGCCGCTGCCTTGTCCGTTTCATTGATTGAAGGAGGCGCCAGGTGGCGCATAAGATGCTGTTCCGCAGCTTTAATAATAATCACCCTGGCAAACACCAGCCAGCCGCCAGCAAACAAGCTGTCGGTGCTACAGATTGTTAAAACATGAACTCGGAACGCCACTGGTAGGTGGAGGTGCACCTAAGGAACAGGGAGGAGAGAGTAGTGCAATTAGGGCCCGGAGTCTTCTGTCGTCGCCTGTGGGGAAGGCGATACGCTTTTGGAGCATTATTTCAATTTTTAAACGAGCAGATTTTCCACGTAAAGTCATCGCTTCCAGGCGCAATCGCTGTTGTAATGTGGTGGGTTGTTGGCAGAAAAATACACACAAAAAAAAAATACACTCATTTGTCGGGTGTAGATGGGATGGGAACTTCAAACGAGGAAAATTATTTACAATTTTAGAGATGATTTTCAAAATGCGTTGTGGATTTAATTTACTTTATTTTGATAATTTTTGTTTGCAAAATATTTGCTTTTGATAATTTGATTTTTTTTTAATTAACACACATCAGTTTTTAAACTTATCCATCTGCTGCTCCATTTCAAAGTTTCATTTCTCATAAATAAAATGGCCTGATAGTTATTCAATTGCCAGAAAACCATTGTACACACCCTAAATGCTGAATGTTTACATTGTGTTGTAATTTGACGACCACACAATTACATTAGTCTAGCGTTTTTCCTACCCGTCCTTGTTTATTACATCAGGTTTGGAAACTCTAGCTTCCATTACACGATGGAAATACATTCCAATGACCAGTGTGTTTCATACCGCTGTTGATTACATTTTTCTATGTTAGGTAAACAAAAAAAAAAAAAAAAAAAACAACCACACTGATACATACACAAAATCTACTAAATGGTCCAGTTCATCCAACACACTCTACCCCAGATTATGTCAGCAGTTTGCTCCATAACGTGTGCGCACGTTACACATTTATTTGCCTGATCGTCAGCCATAGGAAATGAATAAAGAGAAAACCAAACCTCGGGGAAAGCAGCAACAAAACGGTTCGTTTGTTTTTCCGTTTATTTTCACCCTGTTATTTGGCGCGCCGGTATGGGTTTTGATATATTTAACCGAACGTCATGTAAGGGAGGAGGATTTTGTTTTTTTTGGGTGTTTGTTCTTGGCGTTGTGCTCGCGCTTTCTGATTGCATAACTAACAGGCGCAGCGCAGTTAGCGCTGGAAGCTGCTAAAACCATTTGTCTTCCTTTGCACTGATTTCTCATCCACGGCGGTGCGGAGCGTTGTGCATGATGTTGCTGTTCTACGTTGTCGCTGAATTAGTGCTACACTCAGCAAGTGCAATCCATCATTTTCAGCTTTGTATTTCATTGTTTTTGGTACACGGCGGTTTTGCCAAATGGGGACTACTCACCACATTACCTGACTCGTGCTGGTAAATTGACTACGAAACGAAACAGAATAAAGTGGGATTGAGCACAGAAAGATTCCTACATACACTCACAGTCGATATGTTTTCAAGTGTATTTGAAATCATGCAGTATTGTTGATGTGATATAATTTATTTATACATTAGTCGTATATAAAGTTTTTACGTATCACTCTAACTCGGTGTGGATTTATGATTTTGGGCGTATGCGCATACATTGTTGCACATGCTTTAAAAGCCTCTTTTCATACGATCCTGCACCATGGTCCGGATTTAACCCTCTTCAATGGGGGACGGGTGCATTTCAGGGCTCTATTATTCTGCGATGAAAACAACGGTTAATGAGTCATCGTCACCGTCGTCTTCGTTCAAGTGCCCATCGTATGCTCGTACCAGGGTACTCGAGTTCTCGAGTGCAAGCACCCGGTATAGACGGTTTGCTACACTGCGCCTTGGTGTAATGTTTGCGCTCGCGATGTAAAGGGCGCGTAAAAGACAGTGTTAATTTTTTCTGTTGAGTACAAAATTATTATCCCACCACCGCTTTTCCACATGGCCAGCGACAAGCAATCTTTCCAACGAAGAAGCATCACAGTTCTTGTGGGTAGTCGGTTAAGCTTTAAGCCTTTTGTTGGTACATTTGTCACTCGGTGGATTCATTTTAATGGCGTAATGAGTGTATATTGCGCACTAGTTCTATTTATGGACGAAATACCACTTTAAATAGAATGTCCAAAGAACCAAGAATTTATGCTCAGAAACTGCTAGAAATAAAGCTGAAGAAGTTCGGCAGTTTTCTGTAATAATGAAAATGCTTTCAATTCGTTTGGTTTTGGACGTCGTGACAAAATAAGAATTTGAAATTTCGAATTTTTTATAAGTGCTTCCACACCATTGGAAAATTATTTAAAGTCGTGTAAATTATACTCATAAATAAATCATTTGACTATTTGAATAAAATGTTGCAATATGTAGGTAAGAGCATCCTGGAGTTTAAGCGCACATGTGTATAATAAGTATAAAAAGTTTACAAATCGTTTTTTTTATGGCCAGAATTTTGCTCAATTCCACCTGTTTTTTTTAAATAATATTTTGTTTTTTTTTTTGCTGCTAGAAGCTTGCCAACCAATGCGTCATTAGGCTGTTTTGTTTTTGCTTAAATTCATCTCCTATCCGAACAAACGACTGGAATGCGAGATGTTTTATCTTTCCAACGAAAACAGGCACACTAATTCCATGCAGCTACCAAATACTCGAACTCGAACTCGTACATTCTTTAGTAACGTTTGATACAAAATGCCGCACATTTTATCGCGTCTCTGCTTTGCCGCACACTATCGTTACGGATGGAGTTGTCCTCTGGCGAATTCCGACTGGCCGAAATACCTTTATGAATATTATCAAAAGCAAAGTCTTCTCTGATGGCAGTTAATTGCTAAAAAACGGCAGCGATATGGATGGTTTGAGAAGGACAAAAGCACGACCAAACCATTATCAATCGTATCACTGGCGCACAGAACAAGGTTTTACATCAAAGGTGCCTGGTATTACATCGGTGCTATCGGGTTATGGATTGTGTTGTTTTTGTTGTTGTTGCTTTCGGTAGCATGATGTATGATTGTGAGTAATGGACGTCAACAAACCATTACCAAACGATCTGGCGTACCCAGTTGGTACTTTAAAATCAATAATCCGCAGTCTCGAGTGTACCGCAAATGTACTGAATTTCAATCGATTGCTCTCATCACTCGCAACCGAATCGATGTGTGTGTGTGTGTGTTTTTTTTTTCCTTCTCCAATTCGGCATTGAACATCATCATCCAAACTCTGCTTGGTTCTCCGGCATGGTTACATGGTGCACAAGCTAAATGTGGCGCCCTGTTATATACATCCTT